>JAFIRS010000837.1:265000-529975 GCA_018342105.1 Gonioctena quinquepunctata
AAACCTTGTAATAATGAGGCACTGAATGGACTAAATAGAATGAGAAATGATGGACTAAAAGCTAAAAACTAATTAGGTAGATACGAGGTACAGTCGTCACACAACTCTCCTCATCAATATAGGGCATCGATCAGACTAAAATAAAATCGTGGGGCGCGTTGAATTTCTATCATGTACAGCCAACCGCCCATATCATTATATGCTTTGGATGCATCTTCTCAATAGACAACTCATTCAGAATGTGTGCAGAAGTTAATCCGTCACTATCACCGTGCGATATCACAGATCGGTCATTCACATATTTACTCAGATTACGCTACGCCCCACGATTTTATTTTGCTCTGATCAATGCCCTATATTGATGGGGAGAGTGGTGTGTTGACTGGTACCTCGTACCTCATTATTTTTCAGCTTTAAGTACGTTATCTAATTTAATTTTTCAGCTTTTAGCTCATTAGTTGCATCATTATTTTGTTTCTTCACAATAAAACCGTTTATTAAGAAGAAATACTAATTTTTTGGTGGTTATTCAAAATCATTCCTAAAGGAGCGATCTATTATGAGACTCCTTATCTTAGGAATTTAAAACTCGAAATATGGTAGATGTCGGATCATTGACTCAATTCCCAAACTGAGGTCGAAAATTCAGAACATCATTTCCATACCACCGACAAACTGAAACAACGGAATTTTCGATGATAAAAGACTCCCCGACTCATAAACTGAAACTTCTAGATAACATACATGAAATGAAATTAGGTAAAGTTCCATGCTCAGGTGAGAAGTGACGTCGGATCCAGGCGTAAACCTCGTGAAGTAATGAAAATTGCTGTTTTATCGCGATCTCAGGTTATTTATTAACCTCCACGAATTCACACCATTTCCGTGTATATTGCATGAGTTTTCCTTGTTATTATTAATAATAAAACTGCCTATTTTTCGTCGCTGATTGTTATTGAAGTGTTGTATGATTAGTGGCAGTTTGAAAACAACGCATACGGGAGGGTTAATATATTAACTGTTGTTTCATGATTGCTTATTCATAAGAGGCATCGATTGGAATATGTTATGATGCAGTTATGTTTGATAACTATCGATTTATTCATTTATTTGTTTACCCGCCTGAGAATAATATTGGGCTATCGAGGTCGATTTGAACTACTAATAACGAAACAAATGTTTCTGCGGCAGCATGTGATTATATCTTCTACACCTATTTCTCCACAGGCAAACAAATCACAGTCCACACTGACAGAACAGTTTGTTTACATTAAATACAATTTATTTAGTGTTAACGAATCATATTGTTGAATATGGAGTGACTCATGTTATTTAATAATAATAATAATAATATTCATTTGCATCAGTAAAACCTACAATAGTTAATAATCCTAATGATAATTTGACATCATATTGAGTAATAGTACTCTGACACAAACAAATAAAGAGAAAGAACACAAAGCTTCCACTGTCCGTGTCATATCCCATTTATTCATTCATGCGACCCTCAACACTGAATCATTACAAAGTATTAGAATTTTTAATACATACATATAATGAATGCACACATACATATACATAGATACATTCCACACATACATACATATATATTTACACTCATATACATGTAATACGGTATTGAAGCAGGAAAAAAATATCCCAAACGAAGAGAACTGAGTAGCTGGTCATATAATTATTTTAGCATATTGAACAGTGGTAGAGGACTGGGAATAGAGAGCATGGAGAGTATGCTGGATTGATGGTATTTTTTTTTAAGTTAAAGAAGTTATTTATAAGTTGTCTTTGATAACTTAGTAGGAATGTCTTAACCTTATTTTTATAATACGCTTCAGAATTGGAGATGTTAAAAAGGGACCTTTCTGAAATAATATTTATGAATCATGGTCCTATGATAGACACTTGGTACCCACTGTTTTATTCGCTGATGGAGTTCTTAACTTATTTGAATATTTAGCTCTTGTTGGGTAATTATGTGAAAGGAAGTCGATATGTTTTTTATTCTTGTATAAAATGAACACTGCTTTTAGGAAGAAGATCTGTCGAATATCTAGTGTCCTAGCTTCTTTATATAAGTTATCTGATGGGAAGGTTCTTTCTTTTTTTAATATAATTTTTAGGAAGTGTTTTTAACTCCTCTAGATAAATATTCGCGACGCCATATGCTATTGGGGAGCCTACAGGAGTGAAATAGAGCATTTTCAGATGGTGCAGAAATAGGATTTACGTGAGGTATTTGAAGTGGCCTAAGAAGGTTCGCATCGTATTTACAGTGTTATTAACCTGATGATTCCAACGAAAATGACAGTCTATGCTCATCCCTAAATATTTTATATACCTACTCAGTACGTTTTATTGTGATCGTTTTATTCTGTTTATTTATCTCTGAAGTATTATACTGAGGAAGTTCGTTTTTGTAGCTTTTTATAGAGAGGGACAATATTTTGTCAAAATGTATGGTTAGCAACTTGTGATTAAACCAGTCGATGATACTGTTAATTTCCGATTGGATTTTAGGTTTTAGGTTCTCCCAGCTGCTTGAATTATACAATATAACTGTATCATCCGCGGAGCTTATCATGTGTCCAGAGGTTCTAATGGTAAGTATGGTTCAATATATATGATGAAAAGAATTAGTCCGAGTACATTTCCCTGTGGTACTCCAAATTTAACCAATTCAAAACCACTATAGGTATCATCAATTTTGACACATTGCTACCTATCATAAGTTTTGTGCCACTCCTCTTTTTTTTATTACACTATTCAACAGATTCAAGATCCAATTATGGAATAAGAATATACAGTATGAACTATTCAACATATATACATTAATATAAATCATTGGACAAAAACAGAACAGTCCAGTTTTTTTATGGGGGCCACACTGCTACAAAAAATGTCAATGGTTTCATTCATCCTATTATATGTATTGCACATCTTATAAACACGTGCATTCAATTTAACATTGGTATGACAAAGTGGAAGGTAGAAAGTAATGTTTCTCCAAGATGTGAGTCTAGGAATATGGAACTTCAATATATCCAAAATGCAGCTGCGATCCAAATTGTTGTGAGTAAGATTGAAAAGGATTATAACATGTGACCTATTTCGACGAGATTCAAGTGAATCGACTGAAAATCTAGAAATTAGTTGTTCATGTGGATAACCTACGTCTGTGTAGTTGCCATCAAGCTTGAAACATAGATACTTAAAGAAATTTTGTTGGATATTTTCTAAATTAGATATATATACCTGATAATATGGAGCCCAAACAATTGATGCATACTCTGAATTTGATCTAATAAATGTAAAATATAATTGAAGAAGAGTTTTCTCATTTCTTTCAAAATCTTTCGACACTCTGATTATGAATCCTAATGATCTATAAGTTTTTTTGGTGACTAGCTCGATATGTTTTGCAAAAGAGAGTTTTTTGTCGAATGTTACTCCTAGATCTTTGAAAGTGTCGGGTCTTTTCAATACGACATTGTCCAGTTCATAATTGTGAAGAATTGGATTCCGCTTGGCGGTGAAAGACATAAACTGGCATTTAGAAACATTTAGGAATAATCTATTCTCGATGCACCAGAGATTGAGGCGATCCAGAAGATTTTGGAGAAGAGTACAGTCTTCTGTGGTGATAATTTCATGGTATATCCTGAGATCATCGGCATACAGTACGTGAGCGACGGAGAGAGTAGCTACAATGTCATTGATAAACATTATGAAAAATAAAGGCCCGAGGTTAGACCCTTGGGGGACACCTGACGTGGGGAGGACTACAATAGACTTTTGACCATGGAAACTGACATACTGCTTACGATTATGAAGATAAGATTGAAATAAAGATGTGAGATTAGGGGTAAGTCCAAGATTCGACAGTTTGTGAAGAAGAATTCCATGTTCAAGCCTATCGAAGGCCTTCGAGAAATCCGTATAAATTATATCACATTGAGAGCTCCCATCGATAGTATCAGATAATTGCTCCGTGATACAAATTAAATTTGTTATCGTTGACCTTCCTTTGAAAAAACCATGTTGACTAGGGGTGATTTTATTCTTTACATGCGTATATATGTCATCATAAAGTAGGATCTCAAAGGTTTTCAAGAAATTATTTATAATTACTATAGGGCGGTAGTTGCAAATGTCTGATTTAGCCCCCTTCTTGTAGACCGGTATGATTTTAGATTCTTTCCATAGTGTAGGAAATGTATAAGTTGAAAGACATGAATTGAATAATGTACGAAGGGGGTTCACGAAGGCAGCTGCGCAATCTTGTAAAACAAAGGAGGGGATATTGTTAGGTCCACTAGTTTATTCGGGTTTTAATTTTTTCAATGAGACTTAGACTTGCTCTTCAGTCACTTCATTTATTACCAACGAAGTATGATTATTGAATGAGTCAGGAAAAGAGATATTTTTGGGAGTTGCATAAGACTGCTGAAAAAATTGGGCAAATGCATTAGAGATGTCTTGCGACTCAGATAGGGTGTGTTGGTTGAAGTTGAAGCTAGATGGTGAGGTGGCATTCCTTTTCTTGAAGTTCATGTAATTCCATAATGCCGAACGGTTAGAGGTGAAATTTTCCTCTACATAGATAATATGATCACGATGGAGTTTCATAATGTTGGAGTTAATATATCTCCTCAATCTTTTGAATTTATCAAGATCATTCTCATCACCAGAATTTCTGAACCTTTTCCAAAATCTATGTTTAAGACGTATGTCGCTGATTAGGGCTGAGTTATATCATGGTGGATATTCCTACATCTTCCAAGGATTCCAACAACTGTTGGTGGTCGATAGTGTCGAACGCTTTTTCAAGATCCAGAAATACACCGATAATAGGTTGGCTCTTATCGTTTGCATTATACATTTTCAGAGTTATCGATGCAAACTAATGATATTTTGAATAATCCCAAATGAATATTCAGTTTCATAAGAGGTTATATTTTCAGGCTCAACGCCCATTTGATTTATATTAACGAACGTCACTCCATATACACTTCACAGGAGTTCTCCTTTGAATTGTATTTGTTCAGTATAAAATAATATTAGTTTTAGTTACCTCAATTGTATTTAATATTGAATACATTTTTCCTTCGCCATTAAAAAAAAATAATCAATTTCTGAAAGTAAATATTGTGTTAATGTTATATGTTAGATAATTACTTTTCAGTTCAGCACAAGCTCCTAATTCATAGGCTTTCCAAAGATGTACATAAAAATATTAGAATTCACAATATATATTTGAGGGTTGCGGTGACCACACAGTCATTCCTAATCATTCAATAGACTTTTCTGACCGATTATCCATTTGCAGAAAAAACATTGAATTATTCAAAACTTCAATGAGACAAAGTCAGGTTCAAACGAAGATCCTCTTAAATAAATTCAGCTGATACCTACTTTATAAAGAAATGTACCACAAGCAGTTATCTTTCAAAAATGCGTTGAACACATGCTTGTCGCGTAATCACTACTGGGACAGCAAGCTGTGGTTTGAATTATGGGGTCATATGTAGGGTAATAGAGGGTAATAGGGATCACTTAAGCGAGAACTCAAATGAAATTTTAATCAAAAATTGAGTATTCATTGCAACCGCCTTCAAACATAATTTACTCATTGAACTATCTTCAGAGAACAATTTTAGTCACTTTGGTGATCAACTTTGAAAATTATAAAAGTTAAAAAAAACAGATTTGACTTCTATTACACCAACATAGTGGTAATGATGATCACCCTGGGGGCAATCGTAGTCAAAGAAAATCTAGCACATATCGCAGACATAACCTTCAGCTGAGTTCTTTCCAGTGCACTCCGCGTGAGCCCATAGCCCACATGAGGTACATCTGAACCACATCTCGTTGTTTCTTCCGAATCCGTCGCATACTAGGCATCTGTTTCCAGCATCTTCTGCATCGTCATCCTCATCGTCCTGGCATAAGTCGTCAGTGCCAACATCTGATACAAATGTTTCGTTCGATTCTTGTAATACTTGGTGCTTTGCCTTTTTAGTACCCTTCTTCTGTATCTTTAGTTCTGTATCTTTAGTCTTTTGTCCCTGTCCTTTGCCTTTCCATCTCTTCTCGTTTCCTTTGCCTCCTTTTTTCTTCATTTTATTATTTTCTTTTTCTGACAGATTTTCTTTTATTGCTGTTGAAGTTAAAATTGTAGCGTGTTGCTTCTTTCGGCCCTGTCTTGTATTAATAACATGTGTTTTCTCTGGCAACTTGATTAAATCATGCAATGTAGTACTGATTTGGTTTGGCGTGCCAGGAACTGGTGGTACAACATCTGGTTCAGAAACAAGTGGGACTACTAATTGGTTAGACATCCTAAGAGCTGGTGACTCAATTTATTTTGAAGTGGTGAGTGAATTTCTTTGATGCGCTGGGAATCATACTGGTAGCTGCGAGAGATTCATTGCAATTCCGATTGCGATGGTCTCAGATTGGAGAATTTCTGCAGCAAGGAAATCTTTTTCACTGAATACTTCTGGATGTAGTGGAAATATTCCAGTTGATCTAAACCCCGATTCTCCTTTACTAATAGACGCAACATTATTAAATGCTTTCCTAACCAAGGATGCTACGTCAGAAGGGGTTATCTTTTCTACAAGATTGCTTTTTAAAAATAAGTCACATTCTTTTTTGTAGGCCATTTTGAGCGGTCCAAAAAAAGGAACATCCAGGGGCTGCATTCTATGAGACATGTGTGGTGGCAGAGACAACATATGAATGTGATTGGACTTGCAATATTCGTAGACGGAAAGAGAAATGTGACTAGCATGGTTGTCTAGTATTGAAAGGATGGGTTCATCTGCAGACGGCTTAGCGTGCTGTTTAAAATGCGCCAACCATTCAACAAAGAGATGCTCATTGATCCAACCGTTGTCTGAGCATTTGTAAAGCGCTCCTGCTGGACCATCCTTATCGAGTAGAGGAGTCAACCTTTTCCTAGGGAAAATGAACATAGGTGGAATGTACCCACCTGCAGCGCTCATAGCACACAACAAGGTGATGTTTTTTCCTCTCTTCCAACTGGTTATGGATCCCACTCTCTTCTGTCCTTTTGTAGCCAAAATTTTTTCGAGAGTTTGAACCGTTGAAACACTGGTTTCATCGCAATTAAAAATATGTTTTGCAACAAATCTGTGCTTTTCCTTCAGCTGCCCAAGTAGCTCAAAAAACAGACTTTTTATTAAATGCCATGATTCTATTTATGCTGGTCGCCTCCGGTTTCCGAATAGAAATGTTATCATAAACGCATGTAACCAATCGCGTCCAGCCATTTTTGAAACTTGGTTAAAATTGTGCTTCAAATTCAATTTTTCAGCATATTCGAAAGCCACTTTTCTGTTTTGATTAGCAGTGCAACCATAGAAAATATTTGCCATTTCCATTACCAAGTTTGCTAGCTCGGCTTCTGCCTCAGGACTAAAGACAGTGAATCGTCCTAGATGTGGTCCTAAGGCAGAACCTTTTTTCCACCCTCTCTTGAAGACTTGAAAAAGGGATTCCCATTACTTTAGCAGCATTTCTTATAGAAGAACCTCCATCAATAAGCTGTATAGCTTTTTCCAGGCTATCAGAAGACCAGGAAGCCTTTTCAGTTGTCCTGACTCGTACTTTCGGCATCTAGAAAGAAATAAAAATAACGTAACTAAACATGCATAGTTGCGGGCAATAGTGATCACCTGCGGGTAATGGGAGTCACCTGACTCTCATTTCCCACAATTACACTAATGAGAAAAAAATAAAAATAAAAAAATCTTTAACACACTGATATAATCTGAACTGCACATCACAATTTTGAACGTCTAACTAAGTACGTTTAAATGTCCTAATCGCATACTGCAATATATTCGGCACTTACCTTCTAATTTGCATTGATGTAAAATTACATCAGCGGAGCACAAAAACAAAACACGGTCGTTTCTCAGAGGTGCGGGCTCTGACTGGCGCGAGCCGTTTGAGGCTGTGCCGAGGGCCAGAGCATGGGCGTAAGGACGCTGTTTACGCGTTGCTCGCATGTACTGTTTCGTGGATGTGAGGGTGACTCCCATTGCCCGCTGACTCCCATTACCCGACTCTCCCCTAATATCAATACAGCCAATCTCAGTTTTCTTTGGATTCCAAAGCTCTTCGGACCATATCTATACACTCCGATTTGAAGAACTTTTTTTAAAACCTACTTATGGACTTCGGATGCCACTAGAATTCGCTCTGTATGAGTAAACTCACATTTACACCCCGAATTGAACTAAACCCCCCCTCATGGGTTCCGACCTAATAAATACTTCGATTGCACAAGCAGTTTTCTTCTTCCAACGATGCGTTGCGCGTTGGTAAAGTGGAACTAGAAATCTAAGAAATTCGTTAACCAATAGTAGCCGACGACCCTCATCATTACCTATTGTTCGAAATATCCCAAAGCAATAGAAGTGTGTGTCTCTTAAAAGATTCCCAGGTCCGGATTAAAATATCTCATGAAATAGTTTGGCATTTTAATAATAGTTGGCTCTCCATTATTTTTGGCTTTTGTTGACAGTTTTGTATTTAAATTCATTTGATGCTAAAAAATCTCGTAAGGTTGATTCAGAACCCTTGGTAAGGACAGTTTGTCAGATTTAATGAATAAAAAATGACGGATTTTCATCCATTTCCTTTCTCACCACCTTTGTAGTTGAATTTTCAAAAATTATTTCTCAGTGCTCACCTACAGTGTCAAAGAAACCCACCTACAGTGTCAAAGAAACCCACATGCAAATTTTCACGGTCCTAGCCCCAGGAGTTTGGGCTGTGCGTTCATACCTCAGTCAGAAAGTCTTTTATATATTTAGATATTATTGAGTACACATATTGAATGTGCTCCAGGAAGCAAAAAAATTATGGAGTCATTTTTCGATTTTCAATAAAATCGGCGGTTCCAAAAAATTCATTTAATTAACAATTAACATTATCAAAATTCAATGAAAAAATTATTTTCCTACGAAATTACTTCCTTTCCAGTGTTCAGCTGACACTATCATTTTATGAATTTAAAAAAAAAAAAAAAAACTTGTGACGCTAACACTTCTCTCGATAAAAAAAGTGTCTTCATAATTCAAATACATTGCCAGTTAGTGGCATCCGTAGAACGAAAATTTTCTTCGTTGAAGCGATTGAAAACATGGCTACGATCAACAGGAGCGGTTGGTTGGATTAGCTCAACTCCATGTTCATAGTGATGTGCAAATAGATGTTTCAAATGTTTTTGAAAGGTTTGCAAATAAGAAATACAGGACACTGGATTTCATTTTGTTTTTTATTTTAACGAAAGAAGTCGATTTTGTACATATTATCAGTATATTCTTTTATTCTATTGCATTTTGTATTTTTGTTTGAATTTAAATGAAAAAAATACTTTTTGTACCTATAAATAGAGGTTAATAACTTATTTTTTTAATTTTTACAAGAGAATCATTATATTCAACCCCAAAACTCCCCACATACCAATTGTGAATGGAATCAGACCATAATCACAAAACTCGGCCGCCATTTTGGAGCCGCCATCTTGAATTTTTCAATTTTCACAGAAGAATCATAATATTCGACCCCAAAAACTCCCACATACCAATTTTGAATGGAATCAGACCATAATCATAAAACTCGGCCGCCATCTTGAATTATCCAATTTTTACAGAAAAATAATGATAGTCGACTCCAAAAACCCCCATATACCAATTTTGAATAGAATCAGACCATAATCACAAAACTCGACCGCCTTGGGCCCCATCTTGAATTTTCCAATTTTGACAAAAGAATCATAATCTCCGACCACAAAAACCCTCGGATACCAATTTTGAATCAAATCGTACCATAATCACAAAACTCGTACGCCATATTGGAGCCGCCATTTTGTTTTTTCTCCACACAAAAATTTCTTTATGCATTGTCACCGGAATTATGTACACCTGCCAAATTTCAAATCATTCGGACGTCTGGAAGTGGGTCAAAATCGCGCCCAAAGGAGTCGGTTACAAACAAACAAACATACAAGTGAAGCTAATATAAAGCGTGTAAAAAAACAACTTATCTAACCACCCAAGTAGCTTGCTGAAAATGATATAACTCAAGTTATCCGAATTTGTGTTCATAGAAAAAAAAAATACTATAGTTCGTAAAATAAAGGCATGGAGTAATAAAACCGCTTATCGTATTAAATCCGGGTAGGTATAAGTACGAACTGCTAGGAAAACCCATAAACTTTGAATTCTGCATACTAAAAGGAAGATTTATTACTCCATACCTTTATTTTACGGACTATAGCTGATGGAGCTTATAATTCTCAAGCGAAATGTCATTAGAAAACAAGATGAAAACCTACCAGTTTTTCTACTTCCATCACGAACCAGTATTCAAGAAAATCCTAGTATTATACAATTATGATGGTTCAACAAAATGTTACTAAAGAATACAAAATGTTACTAAAGAATACTTGTGGAACTGGAAGACTTGGTTCATTTCAAAATTTCATAACTTAAAAAAAACACTCAAAATGTTGAAATATGAAGCCGAAAATGTATTTCTAAGGAAATACAATCTGTTTCAAAATTTGATCGTTAACGTTGTTGTTAATGCCACGTTCGTGGTTCTGAAAACGTGTTGCCAAAATCATCGTTGGTTCGAAATGTCAGTTTATTCCTAGTTTTTCTATGATCTCTCAGAAATACCAGGAATGTTTCATATAAGATTTCCATAATGAAAAGGGAAACATTCTCAATTCAATATTGATAGAAAGATTTTAATCGTGGATTTTTCAATTCACAGAAAAATCTTTCTATCAATATTGAATTGAGAATGTTTCCCTTTTCAACATGAATACCCCACAAGAGGTTATCTTGACGATGGAAGATAGTGACTAAAGTTTATCTTTCAGTCGCAGATGATTCCACATCTGATTTTATGAATATCCTGTTTATATTTACAACAAATCAATTTCCATAATGTTTTTCGTATTTTATCACAGGTTGCAGAATGTTTTCCATTTTTCGCCTGGTAAGTGGATATTACACCCGTAAATGTATTTTTACAAATAAAACAGAACGTTTCACTTCGTCTGAAGATATATGGAAATTGAGCACGTGTGTTGCACAGTGAATTGTTGTTAGTGTCATGCGTGAAGTCCACTTGTTATTTTTCCGCCATCTTGCATGCATCCCATCATTAGGAATGTTATTTTACCGCCGAATGAACCTCTTTAGTCTCCTTGAGAAACCCACATATTGTTTATCCTCCCATTGTTGAGACTCCAACAATACCATGAAAGCGGACCTTCGATGTAGGTCTCTAATTAATTTCGAAAAAGGCCAAAATGCGAGACATTAATATTTATCACTTCTGAATATTCATATAAATAGATATCATGATGAATGTGTTGTTTCGTATCCGGTGACTCTGAATGTTGAATTTCAGCAGGATATAATTTGAAAAAATATTGTAAATATCTATTTCAACTAGAGAAACCATTACACGATGAATGTTCCGTATATAGTGCAAAGTTAGCAAGTTGACAATCAGATAGATATTGAGATATAATTCTGGTTCATTTATTCGAGTATATATTTTATTTCACTCAATCATCAGTGTTCATTAGAAAAGGGACAGTACAACTATGGAAACTTCGTTATAAATGCTTTCATATATTCAAGAAATAATAATACAGGGTGATTCAAAAGTACTTTGACAAACTTCAGGAGGTCATTCCTCACAATATTCTAATATGAATTGTCCAATTAAATATATGTCCGGAAACGCTTCGTTTCCAAGATACAGGGTGTTATAGTTTTATTTCTATTTTTTTCAAATAACTTCCAAAATACTGACCTTAATTAAACGTTAATTGGTATTGAAAGGTTTTTTAGGTGTCGAATTCGAACCTGATTTTATTATTGCTCTTACTCGGGGGCGCCACCTACACGTATTTTTCTTTTTTGAAGATTCCTTACTTTTTTTAGCGTACTTCTAGCACATTTTTCAGTGGAAAAATCAATTCCTCTATCATATCCACGTGAAAAAGCTATCCCGGTTACTAGTCGCTATAAGCAACCGTTTTCTAGATATTTGGACTTAAAAATTTCAAGTCGATTATTTGATAATCGGTGCGTGTTGAAGTTATTACCATTATTTTGCATTTTTTAACAAGAATGCTTAGGAAATGAATTCGACGTTCAAGTAAGTAGTTCTGTTTTTTTGTAGGGGGCGCCACCTATTCTCTTTATTTTTACTCGTTTGAAATAATTATTTTTGTATCGATGGTGCAAAGTCTGTATTTGTTTTAATAAAATTTCCAAGAAATATCAACATTTTATTTCAAGAAATTTTGAATATGTGCCACCTTCAGCGAAGATACAGGCATCCAGTCTTCTAGTCATTGAATCTGGTACCCGCTCAAAGATTATTGGTGTGTTTCTCATTGTTTCACAGGCGTCTACTATTCGGTTTCTTAGATCTTCCTCGTTCGCTACTGGAGTTTTATAAACAAGTGACTTCAAATGTCCCCAAAAATGAAAATCTAGCGGGTTTAGAGCTGCCCACGCCTGGTTAGGTTCTTCTACACCCCTACCGATCCATCGATTCAGATAGACAGTGTTGAGGAATTTCCTGGCTACAACGCTAGAATGGACCAGAGACCCATAATGTATAAACCTCATGCGGATACGAATTTCTAAAAAGTTTCTGTAAGTTGCGCCATTCAGTCGGAACGGAAGAAAGAAAGGACCTATCAAGTAGCTATCAATTATTGCCGCCCATACATTTACAGAAAATTGATACTGATAATATCTTTCACTAACAATATTAATAAAGCAATTAGCAACATAAATAAAAATATAATGGTTATATAGCATTGGGGTGAATGAGGTAACATAACGATGAGTGCAATGCACTTGTTTCGAAAAAATAGGCAATATATTGAAAATATATAATTAAATATACATAAATAACATGTTTAATTCCGGAGTCTCATAAAAATACAATATTAAAATACATATAACGTAATATAAATAAATTCAATAATATAATATAAAAGAAGTATCTAATGATGAAATTGAATTTGAATTACTCACAATAGAAATGATTAAAATTTGGTGTATAAAATATAAATACAGGAGTAAACTACAGCAATAAAAAATATGCATATATAAAAAATATACTAGATAAATGGAGCACATATGAAAATCACAATACCCTACAATCAGTTGTTGAAATAAATGCAAAATCAGATTAAAAATACACACAAAAAATAATAATATATACATATTCCTTGATTTCAAAGATAAACTGTATAAGGAAATCTCAGTTATCATTTTTCTGAGTGATATTATTGAAACTCAAGTCAGTACAGTCTATATTCTTGTGTGCTGGTTAAATTCCTTTCTTTTGGATCGAGTCAGATTATATAGAGATATCAGAAGCATTTAGGGATATTTGGATCTTTTCTATAAAAAAGTTCAAGATTTATACAAAAATAGAAATTATGTTCTTGTTCTAATGAAAACTTTCTTTTTTATCTGATACACTTTCAAATTGATAAATGAACTCTGGAATCTATCTTTCCGATTGGCCACGCCATTGCTTTTTTATATCTCCCGGATCAGTTTCTAATTAAGTTGAAGGAGTTTGAAATAAATTCAGATTTCAGTTAAATTTTCATCTTTCTGATATCTTTATGTAATTTTTAGTTTATATTTTCCATTGATAAGTATGTGATATGTCAATTTTGGAAAACTATATGTCGTTTGGTAGAGCTTCCTAAGCTTCCAGAAAGTTCTTCTCTGAGGTGCAGATACAAAAAGAAAAGCGTTGTAAGATTTTAGTGATGCATTTCAATGATTTCATAATTTTTAGTTGTAGATCTGAGTCTTCAAAATTTTCACATTTTTAATAAACTTTATTAACGTTGAGCAATAGGAAACAAGATATGAGCAAAAAGATCATTTCTTGCACGATGTATGTGATGTCAACACAAAGATTCGTGCAAACAATCTCTTCAACATAATTTATTTGAAACCTCGTCTTCTTTTCGTCTAAAATGACTGGGTTATCGTTTAGCATGTAAAATATTCTTCATTCAATTTATATATGAATAAGTTTTTATGAATAAACTCCATTTATACCCGAAATATAATGAAAGCCTGGTATGTCCGAAGGTAATTTGAATATTTATATATGACAGTTCGCTCCATAATGTTGATATACACTTGCAGTCACGGTTACGAAGTGTCACCACTAATAACGAAAGACCTAATGAGGTATCCTTTAAAGCTAAAAAATGTGTTAAGCACTACATCATTGTAATGATTTCAAACAGGGAGGTATGAACATCTGCTCAGTATGTAAACCAGAATGAAGGGTTTCTGCTGAAAGGGCACCATTTTTATACCTGTCACATCTCTTTATTAAAAAACAGCGATGATTCGGGTTAGGGTTGATGGTCTTATAATCAAGTGTGAATTTCTGTTATGGAAAAAATTGAATAACGAAAGATTATTCGGCTCGTTTTTGTACCTGCCATTTTAATTTATTATTATTGGATGGGTTGGAAATATTTCATCAACTGAAAGAAAAAAAATTGTTACAGGCATGTGGTGGATGACAAACCGTATTTGGATTCATTAAAAAGCGATTTTCGGCATGGGCCAATGAATTTTGACAGATGGGAGGTAGGATTTTATTCTAGTCGGTTATATGGTCATTTGGCTCATTAGAAACAAAGATTGAATCAAATTCTTATTTCTCACCCTGGCGTTTGTAAAAGTAGTGAATTGAGTTGACTTGTGTTTCAGATGGTTCAGTATTGAAGTTTATTATTAATGATAAAAAAAATGGAGGTTAGAAGCGAAATAGAGGAATTTCCGATTTATTTTATCTCAATCTATTAGGTGTTACTGTGGAAGCAATGTAAATGATAATTCAACATGGCATTCAGAAAGATGAATATTGATGAAGATTCTCCTTTTTGTAATTGTATATACATTGTGTCTCACTTCTCATGAGAACACCCCCGTATCTTCCGAAATGATTGGAATAGAATTCTTTAATTTCCACGATCGGTGGATATACTGGGGGTGAGTCTGAATTCTCACATGGATTTGACCTGAGTGACATACACTGCGCGCCAGAAGCGATGAATATACCGATTTTTGCGAAAAATAATATTAGGGTGCAAGATGGGCTCAAAATTCTTACGGGTTCGTGTTCAGGACATCAACTCCATTAATAATCCATATTTCCGCTGTAAATTTTATACCAGTCATTTTCAACCAATCAGATACTTCATTTCGACATTGTTACTATGGTAACCAACAAATTTTCTGAAAATTTTTCATCCACATTAGCATGTAGACGTGAAATTAATAAGTGGAAATTTACCGGCACATGACAGCTATCATATAATTAGACAAAAATAATATTGAAATAATATTGACAATATTTTTTATTCACTTATTTTATAAATTGGAAATATTACAACAATTTGTATGAAAACAATCAATTTTATATAAAAATTTATCTGACATTATACAGTGACCGGCAGAAAGTACGCATCATATGGGAATTTTTTTAATATAATATTTTGACAAATGTCGATACATGCAATCGCTTCTGCATCAAAAGAAACCCCAAAAGATGATAAAGATAAAAATTATGTCTCAAAACACACTTATTTGGGAAAATATTGAAAAATGTTATCTGGAAAAGTTGTTTAGAACGACATTTTATAGCTATGTACGAATTTGGAAAAAAATCTGAGATGAAAAAATAAAAATCAATGTTTGCCATAAAAAGAATTTCAATTTGGAAAAATGAATTTCTGAAAAAGAAACTCATTAGTAAAGCCCAAGAGTAATATTTTGAATAATATTTTGTGAAGAGTCACCAGCTACTTCTATTTTATTCGAAGAAAATTTTAAATCTGTGGATTTGCCATGTGTTCAGCTGCTTCATAAGAGGTCACAGAAATATCTTCAGGACATTATAATCCCGATACTGTTTATTATTGACAAAGAACCATGTATCTACAGGATTTTAATTTTAATTTTTTATTAAAACAAAAAATTGATTCGATTTTTTACATAATTACATTTTATAATAAAATTAGAAGCTGAAATAATTATAAACCAAACAATTTAATACATACAAAGTTTGTAATCAATTTATTTTTTGTTTGAATAAAAAATTCAATTTGAAATTATGTAGATAGAAGGACCTTTATTGATATTGAACAGTATCGGGATTATAATGTCCTGGAGATATTTCAGTGACCTCTTATGAAGCAGCTGAATACATGGCAAATCCATAGATTTAAATTTTTTTCCGAATAAAATAGAAGTAGCTTGCGAATTTTTACAAAATAGTATTTGAAATATTACTGTTGGCCTTACTAATGAGTTTCTTTGTCTAAAATGTATTTTTCCAAATTGAAATTTTTATTATGGCAAAAATTGATTTTTATTTTTTTATCTCAGATTTTTTTCAAAACTTGTACATAGCTATAAAATAACGTTCTGAACAACTTTTTGAAATAACATTTTTCGATATTTTCCCAACTAAGTGTGTTTTGAAACATAATTTTTAATTTTTTTAAATTTCCACTTTATTTTTAGTCAATATTAACATTTCCCTGAAACCTAGTAAGAGAATTGTAAGAAATCAATTGATCTTACATAATAGTTTATGTGATATTATATATTTTATTTCACTAGAGAACGGGAAAAATCAGAAAAAAATCTTCCCCAAACCTCCCATTAAACACAGCCTTCTATTCATTTGTGAATAACGCCAAACTAAATATTTACATAATGTTTTCTATTTAAATATAATTCCGGTATAAAATTTTCTTACCGAATCCCCCACGTCCTTGAGTTAATTGCGGGAAATTTGTAAATTGTACATGAATTTTTAAAGAAAATTATCCATCGTCGCTTCGAAAAAATGCATGTACTCAAGAAATTTCCGGCAATAATTCATGCTCTAGGGAGATTATAAGTGAAAATTTTTCGGTTCTGAAAAATCCGAATTTGTCTCACTTCCCATGGAAACGCCTCCGTATCTTCCGTTATTATTGTAGTAGAATTCTGTAATTTCAACGATCGTTGAATATACCGAAAATGAGTCAAATATCTTCTGAGGTTAATCTAAGTGACATACACTGCGCGTCAGGGGCGATGAATATATTGCTTTTTGCAAAAAAAATGTTTAAGGGGGCAAGATAGGCTGAAAATTGTAACAGATTCGTGATTTTCACACCAATCTCAGTACCAATCCATATTTTTGCTTGAAAATTTTCAGTTCTGAAAAATCCGAATTTGTCTCACTTCCTATGGAAACGCTCCCGTAACTTCCGATATTATTGGAGTAGAATTCTGTTATTTTCACGATTGTTAAATATACCGAGGATGATCTTCTGAGGTTATTCTGAGTGACATACTCTGCGCGCCAGGGGCAATGGATAGAACGATTTTTGCAGAGTTTATAACTGTAGAACGTGATATCTAGTGATAATTATCAATGATAATGGAGTATTATTCAGAAATATTTCTTCATTGGGTTTCTAATGTTACTTTAATAAATATTAATGACCAGAGGAAGAGAGGATTTTTTTTGAGATATGCTTCAATAACATAGTCTGACTTTTTTTTCATTTTCAACAGTTTTCTCGATTTTGTCTTATTTTCGGAAATGAAGTTCAGTACTTCCTTTAGAAAATCCATATTTTTGTAATCTCCTTTGGAAGCTCAATATCTACCTATCGTGGAAATTTCAGAGCTCTACTGCACTGAGTACGATAGATATAATACGGAGGTATTTCCATGAGAAGTGGAAAAATTTAAATTTTGCGGAACTGAATTATTCTTCAGCAAAGATGCGTATGGGTTATTAATTTGATGTCTTGATCACGAATTAGTAAAATTCCGCTTATCTCGCCTCCTAATATTATTTTTCGCAAAAAGCAGCATTTCAATCGCCCCTGGAGCGCATTATATATCACTCAGGTCAACCACAGACAATATGCTGCATGAGATCCGCTATATCTAATGATCGTGAAAATTTCAGAATTTTACTTCAATCATTATGGAAGATACGGGAGTGCTTCCATAAGAAGTTCAAAGTACGATTTTTGAGAAATGAAAATTATTCAGCAAAAATATGGATAGGTACTGAACTTCATGCCTTGATCACGAATTCGTAAGAATTTTGGGACTATCTAACTCCGTTACAATATTTTTCGTGAAAATTGGTATATCCATTGCCCGTGGCGCGCAGTGTATGCCACTCAGGTTGACCCCATATAAGATTTAGACTCATCCTCGATATATCTAACGATGGTGAGATTACACAATTCTACTCCAATGATTATGGAAGATACGGAGGCGTTTCTATGGTAGGTGAGACAAATTCGGATTTTTCAGAACTGACATTTTTTTAGCGAAAATATGTATTGGTACTGGAGTTGGTATCCTGATCATGAATCCGTGAGAAATTTGAGCCTATCTTGCCCCTTTATATTATTTCTCGCAGAAATCAATATATCCATCGCAGTGTATGTCACTCATATTGACCCCAGGAGAGATTTATATTCATCCTCAGTATATCTAACGATCGTTGAAATTACGGAATTCTACTCCAATAATTACAGAATATACGGGGGCATTTCCATGGGAAGTAGACAAATTCGAGTTTTCCGGAACTCAACATTTTTCAGCGAAAATATGGAATGCCACTGAAATTGGTGTTCTGATCACGAAACCGTAATGGTTTTGAGCCTACCTTGTCCCCTTATATTATTTCTCGAAAAAATCAATATATCCATCGCTCCTGGCGCGAAGTGTGTAATACGCAGGTCAACCTCATGAAAAAATTCAGGTTTGCCTCCCGTATATCTTACAATCATGGAAATACCAGAATTCTACTAAAATTATTACGAAAAATACTGGGGGTTTCCGTTTCAGTAGGAAGTGAGACAAATTCGAATTTTTCCGAACTTAAAATTTTTCAGTGAAAATATGGATTGGTACTGAAGTTGATATCCTGATCACGAACTCATAAGAATTTTGAGCCTATCGTGCTAACAATATTATTTTTTGCAAAAATCGGTATATCCATCGCTCCTGGCGCGCAGTGTATGTCACTCGGGTCGACCCCTCGAGAAAATTCAGACTCACACTCACACTCTACCGAGTAACATAATTCTACTACAATAATTACAGAAGATACGGGGGTGTTTCCATGAGAAGTGAGACACACTGGATATATATCCAAAAAATTACCGTCCCATTAATATCTTATCCATTCTGAGTAAAATCTTTGAAATGGCCCTGAAAGAACGGTTGATAAACTTCTTAGAAAACACGAAACCGTTATCTAAATTACAATTTGGATTTAGAACCGGAATATCTACCAATGACGCAATTGCTCTACTAGTGAATAAAATTTACCCAAACTTAGATAAAAGCAGGCCATGCGCAGGAATATTCATCGATCTGGCAAAAGCCTTCGATACCATGAGTCACAACAAGCTGTTATCCAAACTAAACGACATAGGTATTCGTGGCCCCGCGCTCTCACTCTTCCAAAGCTATTAAAAAAAAAGGAAACAACTAGTGAAGATCAATAACACAATGAGTAGCCAAAGAGAGATCACTTATGGAATACCACAAGGAACAGTATTCGGACCCATACTATTTATAATTTATTTAAATGAACTGCTATATTTGAATTGTCAAGGAACAATAATTTCATACGCTGATGACACCGTACTGCTTATGGATGGAAACTCTTGGGAAGAAGTAGAAACCAAAATAAGAAACGATTTAGGAAAAATAATAAAATGGTTCGATGAAAATCTTCTCACAATTAATATGGATAAAACTGTTACTGAACAATTAGACCTAAATCTACCTTTGAGAAATGATACGTATAGTATTCAAACAACAACCAACACAAAATACCTAGGGATAATTATTGATAATAACCTAAAATGGGATCTTCAAATTCAGAACTTGACCAAAAAAATAAGATCATTAATGTACCTATTCAAACAAATGACATTCATACTAGATGAAAAAAATCTGAAATACATGTATTTCAGTTTGGTCCAATCACTCCTGAACTATGGCATAACCGGATGGGGCGGTGCATACGCTAATAATATGAAACCTCTAGAAATAGCACAGAAAAAAATAATCAAAATAATGAATAAACTCAATAGCCAGTATTCATCGATTCTGCTTTTCCAGAATTCTAAATTATTGAATATTAGAAATCTATTCTACAAAACCTCAATACTCAATGTAGTCAAACATAATTTAATAGATATGAATAAAACTCACATTTATTCAACAAGATTTCGAGAAAATGCCAATATAGTGCTCCCTAAGTCTCAGAAGTCCATTGGACAGCAAAGTTTCCTACACGTGGGACAGATATTATACAATTATCTACCGATAAGTCAACAAAAAAGAAATTAACAAAAAAAATTTCAAAAACATAGTAACAAATTGGCTACTTACATCAACAGTCAGAATACTATCATAAACACACCAATAACAGAACAGATACATGTATATACAATCCAAACTCATTGACATGCTCCTATAGGCCCCCCTCAACAAATTTGGATATATATTTATTGGATTTAGAAAGCTATTTCTCAACCCAAAATATGAGCGATGTGAACATATTCATGGGCGACATTAATGTAAATACTTTGAACTTAGCAGAAACTGCGGTTAATAGATACATATGTATGCTGGCAGAGATAGGATTTTTTTCTTTTCTAAACAAGCCAACGAGAGGTCCAAGTTTGATTGATCACATATATATTAAAATTAAGAACAAAAATACATATAAGAAAATGGAAATAAAGACATATATTTTCAAAACTGACATAAGTGACCATGATACCTTACTACTATCTATTAAAACTGATAATACAAAAAAATCCAAAGACGAAACTCCCGCGATATCCAACTCTTACGTCAACAACAATAAATTGAAACACTTCTTGTGCACTGAAACTTGGGAAACAGTATTCCAAACGGATGTACCAGAACTAGCATTCACATGTTTTATTAACCAAATATTACTACATATCGATAAAAGTACACAAATTAAATCAAATAATTCAAGAAACCACACCAAGTTGAAACCTTGGATGACGCTTGGCTTACTCAATTCAATAAAGCATAGGGATTACCTCAAACAAAAATCAGTAAAGAAACCTTCAGAAGAACATAAAAATGAATATAAATGCTACAGAAACTTTCTATGCAACTTAATCAGGACAACAAAAAACGAATATTACAAATATAAAATTAAACATTCATAAAAAAAAATAAGAAGGAGTAACCGAAAATGTAGATCACATAAAGAAGTAGCAGATGAATTCAACTCTTTCTTTATAAATGTGGGTGAAAATATGTCGAAAAAAATAGAAAAACCGGCCCAGCCAACATCGGAAATTAAAAGAAGCATTAAAAATTCGTTATTGTTGCATGCTGTAACTGAAAATGAAATTATGAATATAATCGCTGGTTTGAAAAATAATACCTCACCTGGTCCAGATAAAATTTCAGTATTCTTCGTAAAAACATTTCAAAAGTATCTATTAAAGCCATTATGTCATATCTTCAACTCAATTTTTTTGACTGGTAAAATTCCTTCCGCTTTCAAAGATTCTATCACAACTCCGATTTATAAATCGGGGGATGAACATAAAACAAATAACTACAGACCAATAACAGTAATCAATAACTTTGCTAAAATATTTGAAAAGTGTTTGAAAAATAAACTAGTTGATTATTGTAATATAAATGGGATTCTCTCCAAATCTCAATATGGATTCAGAGAAAATTTATCGACTGAAGGTGCAGTTTTTGAATTGGTAAACAATGTTTTCAGTTGTTTTCAGGATCAGGAAAAATGCATCACTGTATTTTTAGACTCAGCCAAGGCATTCGACACCGTCAATCATGATATCCTTTTTCAGCGGTTGCAGGATATTGGAGTTAGAGAAATGCCGCTCGAAATTTTCAAAAATTACTTATCTAACAGAATTCAGATAGTAAAAATTAATGACTCATATAGTAATCCGCTACCCGTCAGCATGGGCATACCTCAGGGAACAGTAATAGACCCTATTTCATTTTTGCTCTATGTAAACAACATTTTTAATATCAGCAATTTCGAAGGAAAACTATTATCTTACGCCGATGATACTGCTGTAGTATTCGTGGGTCGAACTTGGAATGAAACATACGAAAATGCAAACAAAGGAATGAAAATGATATATAACTGGCTAAGTAACAATCTATTGAGTCTCAACATAGACGAAACTAAATTTATAACTTTCTCTTCAACAAGAAAAGACCAACCTGACGAAGACTTCATTACGATTCACAAATATACGTGTACAGAAAACCAAAACTGTGGATGTTCCCGAATATGTGAAACAAATACTATCAGATATTTGGGCGTCATGATCGACCAATTTCTACGCTGGAATGATCACATAGATCACATAGTAAAAAAACTCCGCAAACTAATTCGAAAATTTTACCAACTAAGGAGTATCTTAAGTAGAGATGTCATATTGACGGTGTACGGTGCTTTGGTGGAGTCGATAATTAGATACTGCATCTTAGTATGGTGTGGCTTATTTAAAACATCACTACATAATCTTGACGTAATACAAAACACACTGATCAAAATCGCCTTGAAGACGGATAGGAGATATTCTACAGAACTACTTTACGAACAAAGTGGTTTGTTCAAAGTCAGAAAATTATATGCTTATAACTGTTTATTATGGATTTGCAGTAACCCCATTAACATTATTACACATAAATACAATACGCGAATGACCTCAAATCAGGCAATTACAATACCACGTTATAGATTGAGTCATAACCAGAAATTTGTAACATATTTTGGCCCGAAATTATACAATAAGCTACCACTCCATATAAAGAATATCAATAATTACTGTCAATTAAAGAAAGAACTAAAAGTTTTCATCAGAAATTATTATGATCAATTGCAGGATATCTTTGAAAGTGTTTGAGCTAACCTGCTCTGTCTCTATCTTCTTATTACGCCCCTCTAGCCATAATTCTCCAACTGCGGTTTTAAACCTAGTAAGGTAGACAGTAGTATATAACCAAACGACCTATTTGAGTTTTTATGTTTTTATTCTATTATATATTATATAACACAACCAATATCAATCTGTAACAGCCACGACACAAGCCTAGCTTAGGTGGCTACAGATTGTTTAATGCATGGTTCTATGATAGGATTATTAATGATAATTAGAATTGTAAATTGCAGGGAAAACATGTAACTGAATGATTGAATGACATGAAATGAATAAATTACTTACTTACTTAATCTGAAATCTGCGAATCAATCACCATTGCTATTAATATAAGTCAAAATTCTATACTTATATATTCTAACTACAATATTCATTTATCAACATAGTAGTATTTTTATTAGTCTGTAATATTTCAGACAGTCTTGATTTTTCATTATGATAGAAACACTCAATCTAGCTATAAATACTATAAATATTATTATTATTATTGTGTGTGTACATGTTTTACTCTACATTCGTGAGTGAAGTGTATATGTATTTATAAATGTGTAGTTTACTAATTTATCAGCCTGTGACCACTCACATACTTTAAATTACCTTAAGTAACTTT
This sequence comes from Gonioctena quinquepunctata, assembly GCA_018342105.1. Taxonomy (NCBI): domain Eukaryota; kingdom Metazoa; phylum Arthropoda; class Insecta; order Coleoptera; family Chrysomelidae; genus Gonioctena; species Gonioctena quinquepunctata. The sequence continues at coordinate 288,772 of JAFIRS010000837.1, forward strand.
ATATTATTTTACTAGTACTTAATTTTTATTACATTAGTTTAATATATTTCAAAAAGATCGAATACCGCTTTGTGTCTTGGAACACAGTCTAGCTTAGGCTAAAGTGAACCTGGACATAGAAATTTGATCAATTTGAAATATCTGATATTTTATTTTATTCAAAAGCTGTTATATCTATATATATATATATATATATATATATATATATATATATATATATCAGGATTAGGCATATACTAAAGAAGGATTCTCCAAAATTCGATACCAAATGGATTGAAACAGACCCCCTTGAATATTTAAATGAATTGAAGATTCACCTATTGGAAAAAACTGAAGGAATTTATAGGTCGACAATTGGAATACAAGACATTTTGCCAACAGATTGAAGCCACAAATAAATGAAAAACACAATAATGGCCCTTTCGAAAGATTGTTCACTAAAATCAGCTACAAGGAAAAACAAAATTGGGGGTAGGAATTTTCTTGAAATTCGATCTGCGCTAATGGACTATTTTCGAATAATTTAGTTTGAGTAACGAGAAATGTTAGTGAAGCGCCATATTCATCAGAATAGTATTTCGCAAATTTCTTGTATGGAATCAAAAAAGCGTATACAAAGTATGACTTATCTCAGTCCAAGTAGCTAAGCCGCAGACATAATCTAGTTTACTTAAAGATTGTAACATTGTCTTATTGTTAATTAATCTGAAATGACAAAAGAAAAACAGAGTACGGAGACAAATCATACGCCTATAGTCGAAAACTAAGTAAAAAAAAACCTTATCTACCCGAAATTGAAAACACACCGCACACATCCACGAGATATCTATAAACATTTCGAACAAACTTATTGAAAGATTGTAACAGCATGTCTGAGCATTATTTGTTCGGGATACACAACCATAAACTGTATATATCCCAAGAAAATTGAAATGCAAGATGGGATGTTGTTCAGATTCACCTAAAAGCAACGCCTTAGGTATGCTGTAACTCTAACGTCCAATAGTAGTTTGTATTCTCTGCACAACGAACTTCGTATGTTACTTACTGCGCGATGTTAGGTCGGGATGAAAGTAGTTTCATTATATTCTACGAGTAGAGCGTTAACGCCTGTGATGAAATGATGTGAGGGTTTTTCTGTTTAGTGATGGGAATAATCTACCCGGGTCTGTTGTTCCTATAGATATTCTACTTCAGGTTTGCAAACTCCCACAAATTAGGTAGGAGGTATATATCGAGGGTTTGATGTTTTTTTAATAATAAGATTAATATATTGATTTGTTTGAAAATATGAACAGGATGTTCATAAAATCTGAAATCGTTGCGCGACAAGCTCTTGAATATGTAACTCACAATATCCAAAGCAATTATTTCTTACTTTTTCAGGCATTTGAATAAAAACTTGTCTTCAGAGAGGTTTTTTATTAATTATTTTATTTTTAGTGACGTTGATATTTTCTAAAAGACTCGCTATGTATGGAGGTGGTATGTAGATGTCGGTGGTTTTAGTGGGTGGTGTTCTTTGTGTTTTGTTGTAGAATTTTTGGGTTCTATTGAAAAATGGTATGTGAACATGTGCTTTTTCAATGACTGTTTCCTCCAGAAATTGCATGACTAGTTGGGCGATTGGGCTAGATATGAGGGTGCCCATTGCGCAACCATCAAGTTGTTCGTAATATTCATTTTTCTATTGAAAAAAATTGTTTTTGAGGTTAACCTCTTAAGGTCCACATATAGAAAACAATGAATTAGGATTTCAATGGTGTGCTAAATGTTGACGGAATTGATAAAAATATGGATTTACAAACTACAAAATTTCAATTTTTCATTTCATAAAAAAATTAATCAGTGTTCCTATTTTGGTACAATGGTCTATACATCTAAATATGAAATTCGGCAAAACAATTTCTTTTCTTATTGATACAAAGATATACCCCACATTTTATGCAATAAAAATAAGTTTTCAATCCACAGTTTGGTTTTTTGCATCTCTGCCTTTGTTCTTCCTCGCATGGGAAGTAGCCTACTTTATCTGTACGTACGTCAAACTGAGGTATTGGCTTAGTTTGACTTCTCTTTCTCTCCTCTTGAAACTGCCTTTCGATACTTCCACTTGGTATTCCCCTCTTCCTTGAATTTAGATCGTTTCCTAAATGACAGAGGCCTTCTGCCACCTCGCCACGATAACTAAGTGAATCTATAATGTCTTTTTTGGCAATCCTATGTTTACCATGTCGATCTTGTACCGTATCCAAGCCGTGACTATAACCAATGAAATGGAAAAAAATCTTCAAATACCACTTTCGACTCCTCAGTGCTATTCTAGAATAGGATATGAGCCCATCTAACAAAACGACCCCACCCATAAAATGATTGTATTGTTTTATCATGTTTGGACGCTGAACGCCAATTCTTGTTTTGGTTTTACGGTCGAAACGTTGGACGATGTCGATCGGCTGAGATCCACAGAAGGTACTTACCAAGCCAATACTCTTATTGTCAAACCATTTCAAAGCGATGATTGGTACGCCTTGTACAGTAGTCGTATATTCCCTCAAATGTACCTCGGCCTTGTTTTTTCATGATTTTGTCGTTGGGAAATTGTAGACCAGGAATTCTGTCCTTCCTTATTGTACCCAAACAATGAATTCCATTCATATGCAGTGTGGTGAGGAGTTTTATAGAAGTGAACCAGTTATCGAAAAACAACAAATAATTTTTGTGTTTTGGAATGATAGACGCCAGACGTAGTACTATATTCCCGCTGACACCTATATCTTCTTTCCCAGATGCCGGTAGTATCTTTCCAGTATAAACTTCAAAGTTATGGATCAGACCACCACTATCACATGAAACAAAATTTTTTTAACCCCATTTATTTGGCTTTTTTGGATTGTATTGCTTGAGTGACGACATTTCTTTGAATGGCAATATTTGCTCGTCCACACACAACATTTGTGGTTTCACTTGGTTAGGAAATTTTTGCTGTAGGTTATCTAGGAAAGGTCGAAGTTTGAACAATTTATATCATTTTGATCGTTTGGAAGATTCTCGTTGTTATTGAAATGAAGTGTCTTCTTTATTTCCTCCCACTTCTTCCTAGACATAGAATCCGCAACTTGCGGTATTCTGCAGGTTTGACTCGGTAAACCAAACGGCAGACGATGCCTCGGTAAACCAAAAATGGACATGTATATAATAGTCCCAATAAAAATTCTCAATTCTGATCGTGTGAGATCCAGTGGTTTGTTAGGATCAACCTCACAAGCATATAAATTGCTCTGTTCACGTCTAATAATTGATTTGAAAAAAAAACATCTCGGAATAATGTATTGGTCTCCCCATTTTCGGTCCCTCTTCTATGTCTTGTGATGTAAATTGTAGATTGAGTGAATAATCTTGGTCTCCTCTCACCTTAGTCCAGGTATACTTTTGTTTTCCTCTAGCAGATATATTGCTCAGAGGCTCCTCTTCTCCTCTTCTGAATCAGAAACAGAAATATCTCCTTCATCACTAGATACAGCGTCCTTGGTGTTTGGGTTAGGTACATAATCATCATCAGAGTCGCTTAGATTTTCGTGTTCGCTACCGCTTGGTAGTATATCAGCCATATCTTCACTAAAAGAGAGGATTCATTGACAGTTCATTATATGATCAAAATGCTCATTGTTCCAAATCAGGAACCAACTAATTTTCCCCCAATGACTCTTGTTCCTGATTTGGAACAATGAAATTTTCTGATATGGAGACCAAAATAAAGAAAAACTTTATTCAAATTTACCTTGAAACTGTTCTTATATAACCAACCAACATACCTGAATTTTATTTTCACCTTACGTTGATGAGAAAAAACAAAAAACACTGCAGGTAAAAAAGCCACGTGCTGAAGAAACAGACCCAATGAAATGAATAGTTCTGTTTTGTCTACTGGTAGTTAGATGGCGCGAGATGGCTGTTCATTGCATGGTATTCATTTATTCATTATTCCAAGTCGGGAACAGAGGTCTACAATGGTAAACGAGACAAATTTCAGTTTTATCCATTAGTTTGGTGCGTCTATTTCCAGTGTTCCCATTTAGGAACATGAGACCTTTAGAGGTTAAGATCTACAGCAGTTATGAATTCATCAATTCTTTCATTACATTCAATTTTTTTTTCGAATTATGTTTTAACGAGATTGGTGCGTATGTTGGTATACCGGGTGACAATGGGACTATGGCCATGCCTATGTCTCCTTCACTTATCAACCAATTTGAATGAAATTTTGTACATAGGGATGAGAATTACGCATTGACATGCATATGGAAACAAAATGGCGCACTTCCGTTTTGCCATAATAGCCTCCAATTTCGATTTTTCAAATGGAACACCCTGCATGCTTAATGTTTTTCGGATTCTACGCATTACATACGACAGTGTTGCCAAATTCTCATTTCGCAATTGAAAACAAAAATTCTCAATTTTTTTTCAGCTCAGTAGGCCTTGATCAGATTAAAATCAATACTAATTCACATCAGTAACTCAGAGTTATAGTCATCTCATCGATAAGATCAATAACAAATCCTACAGCAGGAATTGAAATTTTCTGAACGCATTTTCAACGAAAAAATAGTTTTTTTCAAATGGTACCTACCAAGGGCCATCTTGCCATTCGATAGAGAATTCAATTACCAATTCAACGATATGAATTATGTACCACTTTATTCTTGTTCAGAAGTAAAAACGATCAGTTATTGAATTTGAACAATATTTTATACGATGCCTACAAATTCCAATGAGTTATCCGTTTAGGTTTGATGAAATGAAATATAGCCATGGAAGCATGGAAAATAGTAGGTGATTCATGTCATTTCAAAAGTGAAATACCAATTTTACTGGTCATCTCGTTTCGTTTGTGAAAAGTTTTTTTTGAAATGGAAAATAATAAAATGTTATTTTCGAAACATACAAATTAGATATTGATATACAACAGAAGAACGCTGTCAATGCTAGTATGCTATACGCTTTCGTTAGCCATCAAGACGCCACCCATCGAGGACCTATTTCAATATCGCTCCTATAAATACAGTTTGCATCAGCATCTATATGAAAATAACCCAGAACGGAGACTACCTTATTGTAATTGGCTTTTGCGTCATTATGATTTGAATAATGTTTTTTTTTTCGAAAATACACTTCACAGATGAGTCTAGGTTAACGAATAATGGTATGTTCAATAGGAATAATACAATGTATTGGGCTCGAAAAAATCCTAGGGTGCTGAGAAAAGGTAATTTTCAAGGAAGATTTGGATTCAACGTCTGGGTAGGAATCATAGGGATAAGGATCATTGGACCTATTCCTTTCGACGGGCCTTCAATGGGCCAAAGATATCTACAATTCCTAGAGAACAATATTGAAAATAATATCAACGATTTTCCTGAGAACATCGGGAAAAATATTTTTTTTCAGCAGGATGGTACAGAGCCACATAATGATAATATTGTTCGGCAATATCTCAGTGATACCTATGGACAGAGATGGATTGGAACAAATGGTCCAATCAGATGGCCAGTCAAATCGCCCGATTGAACCCCTATTGATTTTTATTTATGGGGTCACAAAAAATTCAAATTATACTCGAAGAGACCAACTTCTTTGGAGGATTTGAGAGAAAGAATTGAGCGAGCATTTCAGGAAATTCCTGCTCACGAACTGATAAGTTTGATGAGGAGTACAATTAAAAGAACCAGTATATGTATTAGGGAAAACGGGCAACACTTCGAACATATCATTGGTCATTAATAAATAATTTAACTTTTCGATGGTTGTGAAACTCCTCTATTGAAAACAGGATAATGGTATTGTGAGTAATAATTTGTATGTTGAATGTTTCACTGTTTCAGTCGTTAGATTTATGCAAACAGTTTGATTATATTGAAGTTATATTTTCTGTAATGGGTTTATGCATCACATATTGCCAAGCGATTATTGTTGGTTATTCATTGTTACCATTCTGAAGTAAAGTTTGAGAGAATGAATAGATGTCATGTTTCCTACTAATTTTTCCAGATTGATTTCAGTTTGTTAGATGGTTCTCTACGTTTTGAACAAAGATAAAGTGGTACATAATGTATATCGTTGAATTGGTAATTAAATTCACTATCGAGGTACCATTTGAAAAAAACGATTTTTTCCTTAAAAATGCCTTCAGAAAATTTTCATTCCTGGTGTAGAATTTGTTATTGATCTTATCGGTGGAATGACTATTACTATAAGTTACTGATGTCAATTATTATAGATTATAACCTGATCAAGGCCTCCTGGGCTAAACAAAAAATTGAAAAATTATTTTTTTTCAATCGTAAAAGGAAAATATGGTAATTTGAGCGGTAGAATCCGAAAAAAATCAAACACACAGGGTGTTCTATTCGAAAAATCGAAGTTGGTGACTATTCTGGCGAAACTGAAAGTCGGCCATTTTGTTTTTATATGTCTTTCAATCCGAAATTGGGTCTCATATCTATGTACAAAGTTTCATTCAGATCAGTAGATAAGTGAAGGAGATATAGGCATGGACCTAGTTCCATAGTCACCCGGTATAGAGATATGACGTCAAGATAAATTAGTATGTAGTTTTCTGGAAGTTTTATTCTGTCTTTTATGTGATAATCATCATTTCCGTAAAATTTGATGTTCTATTTATGAGGAATTTGGATAATTTCTAGAACGGTGATTGTATTGAGGATATAATTGGTCTGAGGGGAATTCTTTCTTAATGTAGTTTGGGTACTCCGTATATTTTTTGTTGTATTGCGTTTTTTACTTTTAGTTTGTTCTCTATTTCTGTTGATATGCTTTGTGGTGAGTGTTTTTTTGAAATAACTGTATTACCCACCTATATATTGTGTTTATGAGGTGTGTGGTATCCGTGATTAGCAGGTGGACGATTTGGTTTCTGTAATTGTTGGTGAAATTGTCGATTTTTTTTCCAATGTACGTACTCGATGGTCTCACATTGTTTAATTTTAAGGTTGGACATATTCGAAGGATGTTCAAGTTTTTGTACGTAAGCAAGAATATTCTTCTGTTTTTTGTTCGATTAGAGTTGTTTTTAATTTTGAGTTATCCTTCAGTTTTGTTGTGGTTTGGTTTATTTTAAAATATTATGAGAAAACGAAAAGTTTTATGCAAATTTTTTTATTGTCATGTCAAACATATTTTAAAATAACAATTCAATCTCAGACAATCGAAAAACCGCTTCAAAAACAAGATCATGAATCATACACAGGGTATTAATTCACATTAACAGTGTAATAGTTTCCGCATTGTAAATATTGAATTGACGTATCATTAAAATCCATATTAAAGTAAACAAAAGACACTCACTTCACTAAATGATTTTCACTAAACTGGGTTTAGTGTTGGTATTATCTCCACTTGAAAAAGCCATTGTATAGCGAAACACTTGTCGTGGTTTTGCAAAGTCAGTTTAATGAAAATCATTTAGTGAAGTGAGTGTCTTTTCTTTACTTCCGTATTGAAGTTTGATTCGATTGTACATAGATGGCATCTTGTCAGCTTTTTTCAACCTTGTTTAGTTTTTTTTATCCTTTTTGTAGTATGTTCAATGAAAATTTTCTTGGGATTTGGATTCGTAGGGTGAATAATTTTTCAGTTAAAAAAAAAAGTTTCGTCTTGCCAACGGTGAAAAATTCGCTATCTGCCCATCAAAAGAGAAAACAACCCACCATTGACCAATGTAACAAACTCAACAAAAGCACTCGAAAAGGTAGTCACAAAGGAAAAAAATAAATAATAGTTTAAAAAAACTAAAAAACACGCTTTTATAGAAAACCAGACTGAAAAAATAGAAAATAATTTTTTTTTTTATTTTATTTAAAAAAAAGCGTGGGTTTTATGGTATCGCCTCGGCCAACAGTCACCTGTGATCTAAGACATTTCTTACTTTACTGCCCTAGGTGTGTAATGTACTATATAATTATTGATACCATGCACCCCACGCTTTTTTTAAAATAAAATGCATTTTTTTCTTATTTTCAATTTTTTCAGTCTGGTTTTCTATAAAAGCTTGTTTTTTAGTTTTTTTTTAACTATTATTTATTTCCTACTTCTTAGTGTGGTTTATTTATAAAAGCGTGTTTTTAATTTTTTTTTAAGCTATAATGTTAATAATTTTTTTGCAAATTAAAGAATGGAATAATCTCATCAGATTAGGTAATCATAATCTCCGACTCCAAAAACCCCCACACACCAATTTTGAATAGAATCGACCATAATCACAAAACTCGGCCGCCATTTTAAAGCCGCCATCTTGAATTTTTCAATTTTTACAAAAGAATCATGATATTCAACCCCAAAAACCCCACATACCAATTTTGAATAGAATCAGACCATAATCACAAAACTCGGCCGCCATTTTGAAGCCGCCATCTTGAGTTTTTTTATCATTTTCACAGAAGAATCATAATATTCGACCCCAAAAACCCCCACATGCCAATTTTGAATAAAATCGGACCATAATCCCGAAATTCGTCTACCATTTTGAAGCCGCCATTTCGAATTTTCCAATTTTGACAAAAGAATCATGATCTCCGACTATAAAAACCCTCATATATCAATTTTGAAGCGAATCGAACCATAATCACAAAACTCGTACGCCATATTGGAGCCGCCTTTCTGGTTTTTTTTCACATAAAAATTTCTTGATGCATTGTCACCGAAATTATGTACACCTGCCAAATTTCACATGATTCGGACGTCTGGAAGTGGGTCAAAATCGTGCCCAAAGGAGTCGGTTACAAACAAACAAACAAACAAACAAACATACAAGTGAAGCTAATATAAAGCGTGTAAAAAAAATCCAGACAAATAACAGAAACAAATTCCACCAAAAACATAAAAAACAAAGGAAATTCCACAGTTAAACCAGACAAGAGCAATTAAACAGTTAAAATGAACAAAAGCGACTATGAGTAAAATAAATAATAGTTTGAAGAAACTAAAAAACACGCTTTCATAGAGAACCAGACTAAAAAAATAGAAAATAGGAAAAAAAATAATTTCATTAAAAAAAAAAGCGTGGGGTGCATGGTATTGCTCGGTGTGTAATGTACTATATAATTATTGATACCATGCACCCCACGGTTTTTTTTTAATAAAATAATTTTTTTTCTTATTTTCTATTTTTTTGTCTGGTTCTCTATAAAAGCGTGTTTCTTAGTTTTTTCAAACTATTATTTATTTCCTACTTTTCAGTGTGGTTCATTCATAAAAACTATTATTTTTGTTATGTTTTTGCAAATAAAAAAATGGAATAATCTTATCAAATTAGGTAATCCCAATCTCCGACCCCAAAAACCCCCCCATACCAATTTTGAATAGAATCAGACCATAATCACAAAACTCGGCCGCCATTTTAAAGCCGCCATCTTGAATTTTTAAATTTTCACAAAAGAATCATAATATTCGACACCAAAAACCCCCACATACCAATTTAGAATAAATCAGACCATAATCACAAAACTCGGCCGCCATTTTAAAGCCGCCATCCTGAAGTTTCCAATTTTTACAAAAGAATCATAATATTTGACCCCAAAAACCCACACGTAACAATTTTGAATAGAATCAGACCATAATCACAAAACTCGTCCGTCATCTTGAATTTTCCAATTTTTACAAACGAATAAAAAAATTCGACCCCAAAAACCCCCACATACCAATTTTGAATAGAATCAGACCATAATCACAAACTCGACGGCCATTTTGAAGCCGCCATCTTGAATTTTTAAATTTTCACAAAAAAACCTAATATTCGACACAAAAACCCCACATGCCAATTTTGAATAGAATCAGACCATAATCACAAAACTCGGCCGCCATTTTGAAGCCGCCATCCTGAATTTTCCAATTTTTACAAAAGAATCATAATATTCGACTCCAAAAACCTTCACATACCAATTGTGAATAGAATCAGACCATAATCACAAAACTCGTCCACCATTTTGGAGCCGCCATCTTGAATTTTTCAATTTTGACAAAAGAATCATAATTTACGACAACGAAAACCCTCAGATACCAAATTTGAAGCGAATCGGGCCATAATCAAAAAACTCGTACGCCATATTGGAGCCGCCATTTTGTTTTTTCTTCACACAAAAATTTCTTAATGCATTGTCACCGGATTTTTTTTATTTTTTTTTATGTTCTGGTTCCCACGAAAAGGGATATCCTGTAATGTTCAGAGAACATCGTGGGAACCAAGTGAAAGGAGGTAGGAGTTGGTGTTCTTCTTATGTACACCTGCCAAATTTCAAATCATTCGGATGTCTGGAAGTGGGTCAAAATCGCGCCCAAAGGAGTCGGTTACAAACAAACAAACATACAAGTGAAGCTAATATAAAGCGTGTAAAAAAACAATATTATTGGATACAAAAATATATATAAAAAATTAAAAAGCGACTCCACCAACGTTTACCAAAATAAAAATAATAATCTACATAAAGAAATAATTACCTTCAGACCAATCGTATCTTCAATACAACCACCGTTCTACAAATTATCCAAATTCCTCCCAAAGAGCATTTCAAATATAACGGGAAATGATGATTATTACATAAAACATTGTTTTCTTTCCAAAAATTCAAAGATAAAATAAAACTTCCAGGAAACTACATTCTAATTTCTCTTGACGTCACCAAAATTGTTGGGAAAAATGGAACATCCAATAGCATTTGATGAATTCATAACTGCTGCAGACCTAACCCTCAAAAATATTATTTTTTTTCAATTCAAAAATGAATTTTACGAATAACTTGATGGTTGCACAATGGGCTTCCCCATATCTAGCCCAATCACCCAACTAGGCATGGAATTTCTATTGGTTTCTTTATTGCGAATGGAAGAGCGTGACCCGGGGAGACAAGATATAGTTTTGTTCCATGAGATTTCTTTATTTTCTGTGATGGTGCGGTGACACAGCAAATATGTCTCTTAATTTCTGTGTTATTGGAATTTGGTCTAAAACTATAACAAATACTCAAGTAAAAACATTCATTGGAAATACAAATGTGTGTTATAAGAATAAGAAAACAAATGCAAAATACTACTAATAATGAAAATGTAAATGGAATATTCCTCTTTTACGTTTGAAAAAAAATGTTAGTCAACAAAAAAAACATTCGACAAAGTAGAATTCTTTACAGGCAACACATTGATATTCTATACGTGAGGCCTTATTCAATGTTACTTCTCGTCCTTGCTCAGCTTTCATAGATAGATAGATAGATAGATAGAATTTATTGGTTCCATGAAAAGGGATGTAGAACATGTCACAACAAATATTTCCATACATATTTCATTTGTAACATTAGCATTTACAATTTACAAATTAAAATTCAAAATTCGAAACTAAATAACTACATATGCAACATTTCGCAATGCAGACTATATCGCGGTAACACACAACACAGCGCTCCTACAAAACATGTTCACTTTCTTGTGTGGTGGTTTCTGTAGTTTCAGGAATTCCCAAAACAAAGATAGGCATAATTTTTCTCAAAACTCAATTATGGAGATTATTTCCGCTACCTCGTTGCTGAACTGTCTTCTTATTGTCTTCATGGAGTGTGCTTAGAACTAGCACGTCTCTTTTATCATGCCACTTACAAACCATAATTCCTTTCATTCGCAAAAATGTCTTTAGGCTTGAGATGTTCCTGCACAACTTCCTTTGGATTGTATTTCCGGTCACTACGCAAAGTGCCATCTAAATGCGTTTTTATAGTCAGTCGCTAGTGGGACACTAGTATAATAATTGTCTGTAAATAATTAGCGACCTGAATCTAGCAGTTTGTGATATAATCTTACAGGCCACGCGACACAGAACGCATACCACATAAAGAAAGACCTGTAGTTCAAAAACCAAAAAGTTTTCTGTATGTGGGCTGTAAAACTATGTAGATTCAACGCCAAAATGGACACTGAATGAAAAGAAGAATTTGGCCCAGTGGACCCAATTTTTTTATCACATGGTGGCGCTCAACGTGAATCACAAAATACAAACAACTATCAAGTCTGCCATAAATCACACACCACCCTAAAAAATGATATACACCTCTAAATATCCACACCCCAACAACAACAAAAATCTAATGTCATATATAGCATCCTATGCAACGCCTGCGAAAAATTATATGAAGGTATCACGTCACAACTTTTGGAAAATCGAATAAAAGGTCACGAATTCATGAAAATATCTAACAGCTTTGAATAAACATGTCATTAACGGAAAGCACAAGCCCAATTTCAAAATCACCAAAATTTTAGCTTACGGAAAAAACATAGTAAGAAGATGCATAAAGGGAATGTTATACATAAAAAAAAGACCAAAACGCACTGAACGACAGAACCGAGTTCGGAAACCTACGCCAATTTTAGCACCCCCTTTTAAAATAACAAATTTTACCAAAAATATTTTCCAAATATCTACTCCTATCGCCCCTAACGTCAGGACAGAATACGAACCTAACATAACACCGGTTATGCTAGACAACACATATCCATGCTAGACAACATACACCATGAGAAAGAAAAACGCCCTTCTCCAACAATTTTAATACTGAAAAGTCATGGAAACATCAAAATATATCCCATAAATAAAAAAAACTGTTTTTTCGGCAACCGTCCGGGAGGTACCCACTTCCCGGACGCTTTTTCTTCGTGAAAGTAGCATTTTTCGGCATAGTCCGGGGAGTACGTACTTCCCGGACTGGGCCGGGAAGAATCACGTCGTTGTTGTCATTGTAAATATGAAAATCTTGGTAGGTATGGTTTTGATAAATGCAGTTGATCATTACCATAGCAACGAAATAACGGCTGACAGTTCATATAAAATTATTTGTCAAAAGTTTGCATGTTTTTTTATCGCAATTCGCAATAAAATATGGAAAGCAGCAGCGATAGTGACTTTGAAAATGTGCCTTGGGCAATTAATATAAATATATAATCACAAATGAGCGGCTGGCTTCTGTTTGTTGACTCCGTTGATTTGTCGTTTTCTACCAAGTGTTGTTCATCCTTGCACTTCTTCACCGTACCGATGAGGGCCGAGAGCACGAAACACGTGTCTACGGTTAGCACTTTTCTCTGAGGGCTATGTCCATTAAATTCCTCCCATTTTGTTTTATACAGTCCCCTCGATATTATATATATATATATATATATATATATATATATATATATATATATATATATATATATATATTATATATATATGTATATATGTATATATTATATATGTATATTTATATATATATATATATATATATATATATATATATATATATGTATATATATATATATGAATGTATATATATGTATACAGTGTGACCCATTAAAAATGGAACAACCCCTGTAAAACACGCATTTTTCAGTCATTCTCAAAAAAATTTTTTTGAAAATTAGGCATTAAAAACTGTATCTTGGCACAAATTTTCATAACTTCAGTTTCATTTCCAAGGCACTCTATGGTTTTTTTTCTTCGTTAAAAACGGCAAAAGTTTTTTAGGCAATTTTTGTTTTGAAATTTGACTACACCACTGGATTTGTAGTCGTTATAAATGGAAACCATGGAAATTTCATGAAGAAATATTGGTTAACAACGAAGTAAAAACAATTTTTATTTTGGAAACATAGTATTTGATATTAATTTTCATTTATATTATAGACATATTTAAAATCTGGCAACACTGCCGATACAAAGTAGAACACCAGTGAATTTTCACAGCGAAAATCCGAAGTCAATAGCTCATTCCGTTCTACAGTTATAACTCCTGAAAGTATGGTAATGTGAGCGATTTCTGGTGGAAGCGATTTTGTAATCAAAATCTAACTACGCCACTGGATTTGTGAATTATATTCCCTCAAAATCATTTATTTGAGTTTAGGTTATAAGTGTATTCGAAAATAATAGAAAATTAAAAATTCATTTTCAAGTTAAGCAGTTTTCAATAGCCGATAAAAACGAAATGAACCGAATCAAGTTTTAAAGTATCAAAATTATTTATTCAATAATAAAACAGAAAGCAGGATAAAAAAATGTCCCCTTTTTATTCTGCAAAACTCAACTGAAACAAGCTTCTAGAGAAGGTATCAATAATTTGAGGGAAGCTGAACTAATACATTGGGCATAGGTATTGTACTAAATCAATAGTAGGCTGTGATTTAGTACACCACAAATCGCTCACATTACCATACTTTCAGAAGTTATAACTGTTGAACGGAATGAGCAATTGACTTCGGATTTTCACTCTACAAATTCACTTGTGCTCTACTTTGTATCGGCAGTGTTGCCAGGTTTCAAATATGTCTGCAATCTAAATAAAAATTATAATCAAATACTTTGTTTCCAAAATTAAAGTTGTTGTAACTTCGTTGTTAACCAATATTTTTTAATGAAATTTTGATGGTTTTGATTTATAACAACTACGAATCCAGTGGTGTAGTTTAATTTGGAAAAAAAATTGCCCAATAAACTTTTGCCGTTTTTGACGAAGAAAAAAAACCAAAGAGTGCCTTTGAAATGGAACTAAAGTTATGAATATTTGTGTCAAGATACAGTTTTCGATGCTTAATATAAAAAAAAAATATTTTAGAGATTGACTGAAATATATATATATATATATATATATATATATATATATATATATATATAATATATATATAATATATAAATATATTAATTTCAATAAGAATCAGAATGTTTCCGTTAATATGTAGTATTTTCTGTCCTGTTCTGTTCAATTCAAATAAGAATTGAAATGTATAATAAAGAAATAAAGAAATATGTCGTCTCATTGATTTGTTATTCTACACGGTTGCCGAAAAAATATTGTACGCAACACGCCCGAAAATAGGTTTTTTGGACTCACAGACTTCCAGGACTCGCCTACGGCTCGTCCTAGAATTTTGTCTATTCGTCCAAAAAAAAACCTATTTTCCGAACTTGTTACGTGAATCCTTATTTCTGCCAAGGTAACCTTGGCTATTATTTTCTCCACAAATCAATGAAGTTTCATTATTTCTTTCCAGATAGCAACTATACAATTAGTCGCATAACAATAGTGATCATGAAACGAGAGTTTCGGTAACGTCCGGTGTTCCACAAGAATCTTACTTGGGTCCTATTATTGTTCAGTATTATTACTAGTGGTATCAGAAATTGTTTCAGAAATTGAAACTGAAATTATTCTTATTATCGTGGTCTTCAGGAAAATCTTAATAGTTATCATGACTCCTGTGTGAACAACTTCTAATCAATGTAAACAACTATTATTGGAC
The DNA here is from genome assembly GCA_018342105.1 of Gonioctena quinquepunctata. Lineage (NCBI taxonomy): Eukaryota > Metazoa > Arthropoda > Insecta > Coleoptera > Chrysomelidae > Gonioctena > Gonioctena quinquepunctata. Next base: position 304,111 of record JAFIRS010000837.1, read on the forward strand.
TTTTCAGAGCTAACAAAAAATCATATATTAATTTCGGAGAAGACTTTGTTTAAAAATAAAATGAGTATTGCCGAGAAAAGTTGAGTTTTTCGGCCCAGACCTATAACTTTCCAGCCGCCCTCCGTATTCTATCTAATTGGGAAAATTTTATGTGTTTGAAAAATCCAACACTCGTGGAGAACAAAGCGCATTGGCTATTACCGACTAGAATTAATTTCGTGGTACGCCAACGAATCACGCGACAAACTCAATATCATAAGTAAAAGTTACATTTCCGATGGATAATATACCTCAATTGCTTTTCGGGATAACGTAATAAAGAAATCACACTACCTATATTCATATGCAGAGTTCATACCATCATTCACTTTATCTGGACCTAGACCGGTGAAAGGTTTTCACCCTTCGAACCCTACCCATAAATTCTGGATCTAACATAATCCCAATATGAGTAGTAACTATTTAGAGTCAATTCAGGTATGGAGCGAAGTGGAAAATTTATTTCCCATTTATCAAGATAGACTTTTGCGATCCGGAATTCATGTGCGCTACAGGAACTTGAAAGTCAAATGCTATAAAATTTTATTGACTATTAAATCCCGATCACTACAAGGGAAAATCTGAGAGCATTCGTTTGATTTAGTTTTATTGGAAGTCATTTTAGCCCCAAGGTGAGAGAAGTTTCGCTGGGAGCTGCATCACTAGGAACAGGTTTTGCAAATACAAAAACATTCGATTATATTCCTATTTTCTAGCGGAAGTTAATCAGTGATCAAGCGCAGATGTTGCTGCTGCTACTTTCCAACGAATCGTTTGATTTCCTGCCAATGGTGATAGCTTCAGTTGCGATGTTCGTTAAGAAATATCCATGAGTAATTAAGTACCATAGAGCATGAGGCGGAACTTGAAGGGAGAGACATAGGCGTATCTTTGAGGTTTTTGTATTCAAGATAAGACATTTTTTCGACTATAACATCCTCCATATTCGAATAGAAATATATAGGCCAAATCTGGTTTCGTATAGAAATCTTGTGTTCCTCGTTGAGGATGTTGATTCTTCTGTTTGTTTGGCCTATTTAAGTCTTTTCACAATTTTCACATGGTATATCATAGAATCCTCGGCACTTCAGTGGTATACGGTCCTTGAGGTTTCTGAGGGTGGATCTCATTGTACGGTATGTTGTAAACGTTGTAAGGACATTGTGTCGGTGATCCTGACCGTTGTACCACCCTTCATATTTGGTAATAATGTTCTGCCGATCGGTAATTTTTTAACCTTTTTTTGACTCTAGATGCTGCTTTGATAGTTCTCTTGGTGTACCCATTCATCTGGAGGGTCGTTTCGATATTATCCAACTCCTTCCTCATGTTGTCGTTGTCCGCCAATCTTTTTGAGTTATTAGTGTTTTTGCCACTGAGTGTATTTGTTGGATGGTGATGGGAATTTGCGTTCAAGTATCGATTGGTGTGAGTTTTCTTGCGATATACGGTGTGACCCAGGGTGTCGGAGGGATTTTTGATGATCATAAAGTCTAGAAAGCCCAGTTTCTTTTCTTCTTCTGCTTCCATAGCGAATTTTATCTGCGGATGCACTTCATCAAAGTGGTTGAAGTATGTCGATAGTTCCAAATCACAAGAATGTCATCAACATATCTTAGCCAAATTTTTGGTTTCAAGCTCGATGTTGTGGATGCTTTTGTTTCTACTTCTTGCATGAGAAGGTTTGTGATGGCTGGAGATAGTGGTGATACCATTGGTGCTCCCTCTACTTGTCTGTATCGTTGGTTATCATGATTGAAAAGTTTGTTTGAAATTTGTAGACGATGTGGTAACTCGATTACTATCGTTTCGGACGTCCATCGTCTTAATGTATTTTAGAGGTTTTCACGACGTTTCGAATGCTTGTATCTGCAATAGTCTCCAGGTGAATACTGACAAGTTTAGGTGCTACTTACCAATTTATATGACAGTCGGCGCAATGATGCGTGCAATTCCGCCATGTGCAGTGATGCGTGGTGTGGTGGTGCGTGAAGTTTCGTGCCCCTGCAGCCCACCAGAAAGAGCAATTAGGGGTTTCCATACGTTCTTGATCTCAACGCTTGGTTGACTAAAGGCGTTATTGGCTTCGATGTAGGCGGCCTCTTTGAAGTTTCGTTTGAACCAATGCTCCTCTCTATGCAGAACACTTGCTCCGTCCCAAAGAACTCGATGGTGCTCAGTCCAGGCGTGGTCAACGATTCCCGATTTTGATGTTTCTCCACGTTGAGTCCATTTCTTGTGCTCGTCCAATCTTACCGATAACGGTCTCTTCGTCTCTCCCATGTAGGAATCTCCGCATTCACAAGGAACTTCATAAATGCAATTCTTACTGATTTAATTTTTGTTGTCTGGTTTGGTCTTGGTCAGGACACTCCGTAAAGTACTGCCGGATTGGAAGCAGCTCTTGATGTTGAACTCATTTCCGATCCTTCTGATCTTCTCGGCGACACATCTGATGTACAAAGGGCAGATCACTGTGCTTTGTTGTTGCTCTTCAGATGTCTTCGTTCTCCGGAGTTGTTTCAATACTTCTTCTAGGAGTTTCTTGGGATATCCATTCCGGTGGAGGTCCTTTCTGATGTGGTTTAATTCGGCGTCTAGTGACTCCACGTCGTTGCGTATGTACGTCGCTCTCTCTACCAATGTTCTCACGATCCCTCTCTTCGTCGAACTCGGATGGTTGGAGCTGTAACTGAGGTACTGCCCCGTATGTGTCTTCTTTCTGTAGACGGAGGTGCGAATTTCATTGCCTATTCTCTCAACGTCCACATCGAAGAAGGGTAAGGCACTGTTGGTTTCCATTTCCATCGTGAATTTGATCGAATCCCTGATTCTGTTAATTCTTGAGAAGTAATCCTGGAGATTTTTGTCTCCGTGATTCCATATAATGAAGGTGTCATCCACGTTCCTCAACCACTGCTTTGGTTTGTATTCTGCCTCCCGTATAGCCAATTCCTCGAACCACTCCATGTATATGTTGGCGATGATGAGAGGAATCCCCGGAGTAACATCACTGCAGGGGAACAGAGGGCCCTAAAAATTCTACAAAAGGATTCATCCATTAAGATTCTTTCAGCCGATAAAGGAAACGCCACGGTTATCATGGACACCACAACATATGATGACAAGATAGAGTCGTTACTCCACACAGGGAACTACAAAATCTTGAAGAAGGATACGACACCCACTATAGGAAGGAAGATCTACAACACTCTGAGGAAATTCAAACACATCATTCCAGATAACGAACGATCACATCTAACGCCACACTACAGCAAACCACCGCATCTCTACGGACCTCCGAAAATCCACAAACCAGACATGCCACTGAGACCGATCACCAGCACACGGAACTCACCAACCTACAAGTTATCAAAATACCTCCTACCGATACTACAACCCTTACAAGGAGATAGCAGTTCATACGTCGAAAATTCCAAGCACTTCGTTGACACCATCACAGATGTTGAACTTGGACCAGAAGATCGTTTCAACAGCTTCGACGTGGAGAGTCTTTACAGCAATGTCCCTATAGAGGAATCTCTCAGTATCATCAAAAGGAAACTCGAAGAGGATGACCAGCTGCACGAGAGGACCGACGCAATATTGGAATTACTGCAGTGCTGCCTACAGAACTCATATTTCCAGGAAAAGGACCGATTCTTCTCTCAAGTCGACGGACTTCCGATGGGATCTTCCCTTTCTCCAATCAACGCCAACATATACATGGAGTGGTTCGAGGAATTGGCTATACGGAAGGCAGAATACAAACCAAATATATGGTTGAGGTACGTGGATGACACCTCCATTATATGGAATCACGGAGACAAACATCTCCAGGATTTCTTCTCAAGAATCAACAGAATCAGGGATTCGATCAAATTCACGATGGAAATGGAAACCAACAGTGCCTAACCCTTCCTCGATGTGAACGTTGAGAGAATAGGCAATGGAATCCGCACCTCCGTCTACGGAAAGAAGACACATACGGGGCAGTACCTCAGTTACAGCTCCAACTATCCGAGTTCGACGAAGAGAGGGATCGTGAGAACATTGGTAGAGAGAGCGACGCACATATGCAACGACGTGGAGTCACTAGATGCCGAATTAAACCACATCAGAGAGGACCTCCACCGAAATGGATATCCCAAGAAACTCCTAGAAGAAGTATTGAAACAACTCCGGAAAACGAAAAACTCTGAAGAGCAACAACAAAGCACAGTGATCTGCCCTTCGTACATTCGAGAAGATCAGAAGGATCGGAAACAAGTTCAACATCAAGAGCTGCTTCCAATCCGGCAGTACTTTACGGAGTTTCCTGACCAAGACCAAACCTGACAACAAAAATGAAATCAGTAAGAATTGCATTTATGAAGTTTCATGTGAATGCGGAGATTCCTACATTGGAGAGACAAAGAGACCGTTATCGGTAAGATTGGATGAGCACAAGAAATGGACTCAACGTGGAGAAACATCAAAATCGGGAATCGCTGACCACGCCTGGACTGAGCACCATCGAATTCTATGGGACGACGCAAGTGTTCTGCATAGAGAGGAGCATTGATTCAAACGAAAGTTCAAAGAGGCCGCCTACATCGAAGCCATTAACGCCTCTTGTCAACCAAGCGTTGAGATCAAGAACGTATGGCAACCCCTGTTGCTTTCACTGGCAGGCTGCAGTGGCGCGAAACTTCACGCACCACCACACCGCGTGAAATTACACGCACCACTGCACATGGCGGAATTGCACGCATCATTGCGCCGACAGTCATATAAATTGGTAAGTAGCACCTAAACTTGTCAGTATTCACCTGAAGACGATTGCAGGTACAAGCATTCGAAACGTCGTGAAAACCTCCAAAATACATAAGGACGATGGACGTCCGAGACGATAGTAATCATGAATGAAAAGGTTTTTTCGATTCAGTGAGTTGCCAGCGTGATTATGTGTTCTTTGGGCTTGTACTCGTTTCTGATCATTTCCAGAGCTTCTTGAGTAGGTACCTGTGTGAATATTGATGTTACAGCGCAGCTTACTAGGATGTCATCTGAGAGGATGGTTTGTGATTATAGAATTCCTATCAAAAGATCCGAATTTGACCATCTCTGCATGAGATTGCAGTGCTTTAGCAAGGTATCTCGCGAATTGATTTACTGGTGACCCTATAGAACTGACAATCGGAGGTGTCCCAGGCTTACTGATCTTGGGAAGGCCATATAGTTTTGCTCATTCTAATGATTCCTCTCTAGGGATGAGTTGTTCTCTGGTTTCCTTATCGATAGGCGACTTCCTGACTATTTTCCTGGTTGTCTCTTCCAGGTAGGCCATTGGTTGGGTCGATATTTTCTTGTAGGATGGATCATCTAGCAATTCGATCATTTTGATATTGTTATCTTTGGTGTTCATAACTATCGTGGCGTTGCCATTGTCAGTCATTGAAATGGTGATATTTGTATTTTTTCGGAAAGACTTCTGCTAGAAGTTCTTCGTGAGGAATGTTTCTCTTCGGTGGTTTCGAACTTCCTAGTATATACGTGATGTCTTGTCGTATTGACTCCTATATGTCTTTGTCAATTATTCTCTGTATGGTTGATACTACGTTGCTGATAATGTTCTCAACTGGTATATGAGCTTATGCGATGGCGAAATTAAAATCTTCAGCTAGAGATTCAATCAATCAATCATGATATACTTTACTGTCGAAAGAAAATAATTCTTAAAGACAAAACATCTGTACAGAGTAATATAAAAGAGAGAAAACAAATATATAAATAAATGTCTGAAATATGAATCTTACATACATTTAGGATAATCGACAACATGAAACAAGTAATGTATATCAAGAAAAACCGAGTAATGTGTTCATGATATAAAGTATTATATTGGATTATTTTATTTTATATTATATTATACATTGATAAAACTAGTTTATATTCAATCTCTTAAGTTCTTTAAGGATTATGAAATGATTCCCAAGTATGAAGAACTCAGATTTGCTAGAGATTGGAGGCAAAGTAATCGTCCAGATCATAGTATAACTGCTGTACCAGGATTTTTTTTATATCTCTTCTGAACCGCCTGAGACATGTTGTGTCCCCAATGGTTGAAGGGCAGATGACTATGCCGTTGTAAATTATGAAGTGTTCCACTATATTATTTGTTTGTCTTGGTTATGTGATGAAGTTGCTTCGCCGAGTATCATGGTATAAATCATTTGTTTCAAGGAATTTTTGATTTTTATGTATTAGGCTGACTGATTCTAGGATGTATAGAGATGTTACTGTCAGGATTTTCTGATCTTTGAGTAACTGCCTACATGAATCTCTTGGCCTTCTTTGCGAATATACCTCATTGCTTTTTTTCAGATTACAAAAGCATTTTTGTGTTAGTGAGAGCAGCATGCACCCCAAAATTATATCCCGCACCTCAAATTAGATTATATTAGAGCAAAATACGCGGTTCTAGCTGCGGATAAACCCAGTTCGTCCGAGATTTCTCAAATTGCGATCATCCAGGAGACAATTTATTGCAGAGATTGTTGATGTGATAGTCAAATTTCAGTTTTATGTCGATATTTATTCCAAGAAATCGTGCTGTTGTTTTGTTGGGAATTTGTTCATTAGTCAATGGTGAATCTGGTAGATTACAGCTGATCATATTGTTTTTTTTGTGTTAATCACCAGGGAATTGGAGTCGCGCCATTGTTTTATTAAAATCAACTCTCTTTCGATTTTATTTCAAAGATGTTGCGGTGAACATGATAGTTCACCGCACAACTTCTCTTTGGCATCAGCATCAGAATCTCAGTTCAGTGAGATGAAACTCGTTAACCGAATTGATATTTCTCATGAAATCCAGAGGTGAGTTGGGAACTGTAATATTTTCCGTGAGTTTGTGTGCAATATTGCAGAAGTATGAATTCAGTTCATCAGGCTCTATTGATACAGGATGAATTGTTATAGTTTTGCCTCTCAATTCGTTCATTATCTTTTAACATTCCTAACTCTCATTAGTAGATCCCTTCAATCTATCTCTGTAATGAGTATCTGAGGCAGCTTCGTTCATGGAGTGGTCTGAAAAATTGTGAACCATTCTGGAGGCTTCTATCCTTGGGGTGCTTCTGTTCGATTTCTGGATTGAGCTGAGATGGTTGAACTTCTGCATTCCAACTGAAAATGAGTTCAACACTACCACTGAGAAACAAAATCAAAAGTTCAACCATCTCAACACAACCCAGAAACTGAACGAAAGCACCCCAAGGATGGAAGCCTTCAGAGTGGTTCACAATTTGTCAGACTACCCCCTCAACAAAGCTGCCACAGAAGCTCTAGCTGAAGGTTTCAACTTCACTATCGCATCAGCTCACTAGACAGACCTTAGTTTTGGGAAAAATATCTGAAGGATATATTTCTTGAGGTTGCAGTCGATAGAAAATGGCCAGTTCAATTAAAAACACATCAATTCGAGGTTGCTTCTTGCGCCCCACATTTTGAATCTGATGAGTTATAATCAAAGATGTACGCATACATAGAAAACCGGAAACATAACTTCAGCAGTCTGTCTCTTTCAAGAACGGAATATTATAGAATTAGCCAATCTGTGACGAACGAAGAAGTGAAGAAAATCATCTATTTGTCAGCATTAGTTTGTGAAATTCACACCTTTTCTAATTTGACATGCCATCGAGTTTCTGTATCGAAAGAATTGAATAAACGTTTTTTTCCCCAATTTATCAGTCAATGTAAAATATGATTAATCAGGGCAGTTCCAATCACGTGAACGATTTTCCTGTATCCAGAAATGAACTTTTGCTGGGTATTTCAGAATTGAAGTGTAATAATTCTTCCATTTCTTGAGTTTCCTTTTCCACTGGGAGTAATATACTCCCGTTATCTATTGAAGAATTGCTAATTAGCAAATTTGCTTTGAAAATCTACAGTTTTTCAGAAATTTACTGTTTGAAAATTATTTGCCCAAAATATTTCCAAAACAATGGAAATGATTACTCTCTTTGATGTCCTTTCGGGTATCAATTATGCTGTTTTTTTCTAAAACTCAAATTTTACAAAAGATCAAAATTGGCTAAGATTAGACACTCTGTATGGATTTCTTCTACTTTCGCTCAACTAGCAGTAGTAGCTTTATTTCAATTCGTAATAGCAAGAAAATTGTGAGCCACCGTGCGATATTTTTTGTTATCCGAGAATATTAATGATGGCGTGTTGAAAATGATATTAGCTGAGATGAAATAAGTAGCTCACATTGCTGCATAAATATGAATGATTGCATTACGTGAAAAAACTAATAACGTATAATGAATATGTTGCATTTCTGCTATCTGCTAAACTCCATACTTGCCTTGTGCCATGTAATGAAAAGCGGTTCTAATACTCATAACATATTTGAAGTGGGATTGAGAAAAATACTCATATTGTCAAGGACAAGTGGAATTGTTATATCAATTCCCTACCTGAAATCAATTATTCATTCTATATTTTCATGATCATATATTTCGTAGAGCGTTAATACATATCTATGGCTTGATTCTAAAAGGGCCAATGTTAAAATTAAAGAATTTGAGAAAATTGCATTTGAAGTTTTGATGAAACTATAAAATCAAATAATGATAGAAAATAATCAATTTGATTATAATTGCTGCGAATACTTATTAGGTTTATAATACAAGTCATTTTTTGGAATATAAAAAAATATACAAAAAAAAGTAACATTGGCCCTTTCTCTTTATGAAAAACATTAAAAATAAAACAACTGTCAAATTTCGAATATTTGTATTTGTTCACATCTAAAAAACCGAAAATAAAAGAGAACCTACTTGTGATTGTTTTTATTATCATAAATGCATCTTCTTCTTCCATTAATGCTGTAGACGAGACGGTTAATGTGCTGATAAATTGGGAATAGTATACTCTGCTATTCTCATCGTTATATGGTTGAAGTTCTTCCAGGTGTGTTAGCTCATTTTCTGGAATCCCTAGTAGTTTTTTTAATAATGGTGTTAGTTGTGAATTTTTTGAATTTCTAGTTCTTTTTCTTGATGGATCTAAACTGCTGAACTCTTGGTCATCATCAAAGGAACATTTGTAGAACACAGTACCTGGCTTATCGTACCTGTATTGCATCCATCTAATTTTATTTCATAAAACCGAATCACTTTTGGTATTGATATTTCTATGCCGAAAACGTTTTGTTACAAGTGACCTAAAGTGAAAAAATCGTTCAAACCCATATCATTAATGATAATAGGGGATTTTCGGGGAATCATTCGTATCAAATTTGTCCAGTCTCTGGGAATATCCACTCTAGCAGTGGTCGTTTTCTTAGTTTCTGTTCTATCAAAGCATGAATCGTATCAGCTTCCATATGTGTATGGCCTGGCACTAAAAATTTGTGACTGATAGTAACTTCTCTTCCTGAATTTTTTTAACTCTTCCAGGATTTTCATAAACATTAGGGGTGAGTAGATGTTCTTTGTTTGTCCAGGGAAGCAATCACTTAAAAAAAAGATTTCATTTACGTCTCGAGGAAGAGCATTTTTTAAATGAAAAACCAAACATGATGCTATTTCTTGCCCTCCTCTTCTGGCAATGATTTCATTCCATATATAGCACAGAGCCGATTTTTTATTTTCTCTGGTTTTATATAGGGTGAGGTTAAGCGTCCATAATTTCCTTTTGTAAACTGATGTCCCACTAGTGGGGTGAGGAGTTGGAGGTCTAAACCAACAACTACCATTTTTGAATTTGTTTTGCAGCGGAGCTCATCGTTCCGTTTTTATTGGTATACTGCATCAGCCAGCTGAAGGTGCTCATTTCTTCTCAGGGCCAGGCTTCCTTTTTCTTCATCGCTCGAAGCAGACTTGAGTAAGAGATTTCATACTCATCACAAATACCACTTGTGTCATTTGCCGAGTTATAAAAAGACAAGTTGAATTCTTCGACAAAAATTTTGCGGTAAAGCGCCTTATTTCTAGGAGTTTTTTTTTCAAGCAGTGAGTTACATACAATCTGAACATCTTCAAAAGTGACAAATCAGGCGACAAATATTGCTTTTTAGTGTGAGATCGGAATAGTGACTTCTGTAACTCGGAAACATCTAAATGTGTCTTCTAATTTCTTCCCTGTCCTTGTCTGGGACTTTCCGGTGATCACTATGCTTTCCTTTTCGGTCTTCTGCACAGATATCGGATTCTGACAATTTTTTTTTCTGTTATTACCTTAACTTTTTTTTGTGTTATTTTCTTGAGTATTTTCTTCTACTTTCTTTTCCATCAGTTTTCTTTCTTTCGATTTTTTCATTTTGTTTCTCAATCAAATTACCAATAAACTGATTCAGTGCTTCTTACGAGAGGTTGTACTTCTCTTCAAGAAGAATGATCGTACTCTATCAGAGAATTATCGCCCGGTAACTTTCATCATTCTTGGAAAAACACGAAGTCATAAGCAACAGTCAGCACGGTTTCCGTCATAAAATGTCTACATCTACAGCAATGTATTCGTTCCATAAACGTATTGCCCAGTTTATCGATAAGGATAAATGCCCTGTAGCAATATTTTGCGACTTGAGCAGAGCTTTCGATTGTGTGAACCATCAGAAGCTGCTAGATATATTGGAGAGTTTGGGCATAAGAGGTATACCATTAAACTGGATTTCATCCTTTTTAAAAGACAGGAAACAAATTGTCACGATGCAGTTCAAAAACGAAAGCCAAATCAAAACCATACGTTCGAGTAGTAGGGAAGTCGAAATGGGTGTTCCCCAAGGTTCCATCTTTGGACCAATTTTATTCATTTTGTATGTAAATCACCTAGATGCTATAATTGGTACCGCAGATTATACTGCGTTTGCAGATGACTTTTCATTGGTTTTGTCCTCCACAGATAGTGAACACCTAATATCGAAATGTTTCGGAACCTTAATACAGTATCATCTTTTTTCAATAGCAAAAACTTATTTTTCAATATTAAAAAAACACAGATGTTAAGAATTCACTTCCGTCAAAAAACTATTGATGACATTGAAGTTAAAATCGGTGGAAACACTATGTGCAATACACATGATGTGGTTAGGTTTTTGGGGGTGAGTCTGGATGAAAACCTCTTCTGGAAATCCCATTCCCAACAATTATGTTCCAAACTAAATTCTTTAAGATATCTATTCATCAATTTACGAACTGTACTAGAAGTGAAACAGATGTTGAATGTTTACTACGCTGAAGTTGAATCAAGACTCAGATATTGCATTCGCCTGTGGGGCAAGGCACCAGGTACGAAAGATATTTCTATTGGACAAAAACGAATCTTGAGATGTATCGCAAGAATTTCTGACAGAGAATCGTGTAGAACATTTTTCAAAACATTTTGTATCTTGACACTTCCATGCCTCTTCATTTTCGAAACCTCTCGAAACTTTCAAACGAAATTCTGATATTCATGGTTATGAAACAAGGAACAAGCACCATTTTCATGTGAATTTAGTTCGAAAAAAAAAAATCATGTGCTCCTGATCATATTGGACTCAAAATATTCATCAATCTTCCGGAAGAACTGAAGGGTACTAACATATTTTCTTCATTCAAACATGAGTTGAAGAATTTTTTATTGAAAGAATGTTTTTATAGTATAGGTGATTTTATACAAAACTAGACTTTGTGATAATTAGACTTTGTGATAATTATGTTTGACGAAAGTGTTTCTTTTTTGATATTTTTATTATTCCATTGTTGGTTTCTATATACACTATGCATGTCTTTTTTTATATCTATACATTCTTGTTTTTAAGTGTTATTTTTTATTTAGATATACTAATGTAATTGTACTAACTAAATGACAATTCCAATACATGTAAACTATGTCGAAAAAATGGAAATAAATATTGATTGAGTGATTGATTGATAAAAAAATTCATTTTTTTTTTGTCGCAACTGCATGCTTTTTACGAGACATTTTGTGTTTTATATTTGCACTTAAAAACTAATGAAAACAAATAATATTGCCCACCACACAGGTAGTACGCATCAACCGGCTATTGTTGTTTAGAATATTAAACGGCCAAAGTGCGCATTTTTCTACTGTATTCAACCACAAAGTCAACATTGGCCCTTTTAGCATTCCAACTGAATCATTCTTCACAAACGTTCTTTGGCCCTTGCTACTTAAATTTTACATTCATACATTTCACAAGCCTTGATATTGGCCTTTTAGAGTTATTGAGATCTGAAAATATCTAGTTCGATGGTATTATAACCTGAAATTAAGAAAATAGTGAACCAAGCCACATATATAAATTCAAATGAATATGTGTAGTTATAGTGAATGGATGAATTATAACTCATTAAAAGAACTATTCATTTTCATATAATTCCCACATACTCCGCTCATTTCCCCGGTATATCCATATGGTTATGTGTTGTTATAGCTTCATGATTACAAATGGTTTATAAGAATTTTGAGAAATTCTTACATTTAGGAGGAGGAGAATTAGGAGTAGTTTTTATGAAGAATTCACCATATTCCTCAATATTTCAGACATTGGATCTCCCAGTATATCAGCATAAAATCAGGAACGATTTGGTTTCTGAATATCAGTTTCCTGAGTGGTGTTCAAATTCGATAAAGTATGATGAAAGACGTAATTGTCAGCTTGAAGTATTTTCATAATGAATATTTCTTTGAAACAAAGTGCTCCTGAAATACAGTCAATAATCCAGAATGAGAGCGGGAAGGATAAGGACGTGTGTATGGAGTCCGAAAACGTATATTTAGTACCCTGATAAAAATCGTAAAATCACCTCTGATTTATAATAAATAGCAAATAGCATATTACTGAAATCGCGTCACACATGCAATTGAAATAAATGCTATGCAATTTTGTCAACATCACGCGATTCAAAAACAGTCGACAAAGGATAATGTCAGTCCAGAGAACATCGCGTTTGGAATTCTAAAATATATTGGAGAATGTTACTCCTGCAAATATTTCATGTCACGCCCGCCCTGTGAGGTGAAATGGGACCCATGATGAATTTTTATGATTCAAAAATTAGAAAGACATCAAAATAAACGGACAATCAGTGAATGATAGAAAGTATATTGTGCCAAAGTTCAGAAAACAATAGTACGCATTTTTTAGAATAACGTGCGCATTTTTTTTTGAAATAAATTCACATATTTTGAAAAAGGAAAAAGGTTTTTCAATTCGAGACCACTTGAGTCTTCCAAACTTGCCACAGAGTTTTTGTAGCCCGACGGTTGCAACTAGGACATTGTACCCATGCTTCCCCAAGTTGGCCTGAGATTTGTTGGCCGACACGAAAAAGACATTCATCATTCAGGTTATCCTCATCTTCACAGGATAATCATCATCTTCAAAACTGCTGCTGTCTACAATTCTCCTCCTTATGATGTTTTGTGACCTCACTGGTTATTGTAATTCAGATTGGTTGGGATAAGGTCAGAATAACTAGAACCACTATCGATCTGTTGCCGAAGTTTCGACTTTTATAAAGTCACCTTCAGAGCCTTACAATAGGATTGTGATTATTACTCAACATAATAGAGTAACACAGTAAATAATAAAATGATGTTAGAAAGCACAATAAGAGTCGATAAAATACATACCATTTAACTGTAAATCAACATAAAATGACATGGATGAAACATTGAAACAAAAATTATGCAGATAACAACAGAATACTAACAAAAACAGTGGGTTTAATATACAGGGAGGGTCCTGCATTAGTGGCGAGGTGTTCCATATCTCTATTTAGGAAACAGATAGAAATCTATATTTCTATAATATTACCTTATTGCTCGAACTCGACAAAATTAAAGAATTGTCGGTCACACAGGGTGTTCAATTCTTCCTGGGTGGATCCCAATTTTGTTTTTTTTCATCGCTTTTTCAGTTTCTACATAGAAAATAAAAGATACTTTATGTATGTCTTCACTTCGAAAATATTGACGGTTTTCTAGATTTCTAGCATGACAGGTTTTTTTTCAATATTCGTCACTCAGAATATTTGGAATTATAAAGCTGTGCCAAGTCCAATTGAAATTTTTTTTTGGTCAAATATTCTACATTGGTAACTCTCTGAAACGATATATCTGAAATCGACCTGTGATATACAGGGTATGAAAAACAGCTTGCCACATATTGTAAATGAGAATTTGCAGAATATTCCTTATTTTAAATGGAACACCCTGTATATTATCGATCCATAAGAAACGCCAACAAAGGCTCTATGAATGTCATCGAGTATTCCCTATGGTTAAGTTTACTAGTTTTTCTTAAAACAGCAATTCTTTTCGAAAAATGGCAAGTATTCATATTTCTTCGCTATAATCTCAATGAACGACTTTTTCCAAAGCAAAATTCATTTGACGACTGATAGAATATACAAAAGATATTTTGTTTCATTTATGGACATGATAAGGTGTCCTAAGTTTTTCTTATTTTTTTTTTTTTCGAAAAATCAATCATTTCCATTTCATTGTCATGATATCAATGATTTTTTTACTGTGAAATCCATATTTGACGGCTGTGATCGAGATTCTGTTATGTTTATTTATCACCTGTTTATTTATCACCTGTTGCTAGATAAACAAGTTGTGAATTACACCACAAAATGTACGTTCTTGAATATTTACAATAATTTCAATAATCTTGAAATTTGTGCCATATTCTTTCGATCTGAAACAACCTTTCAGCGAATAAAATATTTATTGGATATCAAGTAGTCTGGCAAATGACAGATCCAAATATTTGCCTGCAAATGAGTATTGAAATCTTCAGTGAATCGTGAAGTTGAACTTTCGATATAATTCAATCGGAATGTTGTTTTCAAAAAGTGATTTGATTGATATGATTTTCATATCAGGTGAATCAGACAGGAATTGTTTATTGGCAAGTAGAATTTATTCTCAACGGTATCCAGATGGAAGGCATCCAGATGAAAGATCTTTCCGAAAGGTCCTGACACGATTTGTTGAAACTGGAAGTATCAACCATTCTAAACATGAGCGCATCAAGGCAGCTACTAATAAAGATAATGAATTGCAAGCACTTATTGCTGTTGAAGAAGATCCTTGTAGGAGTCAACGACAAATTGGCGAAATAGTGGATATAAGTGAGAGATCAGTGCAACGAATTCTTAAGAAACATCGCTTCCATGCATACCACGTTCAATTACACCAAGAACTACTGTATGCCGATTTTGAGAAAAAGAGTGAGATTTCGCAATTGGGCTATGGGAGAAATTCGTCGAAACGAATATTTTTTCAATAGCATTTTATGGTCAGATGAATCGACATTCCATAAAAATGGATTTGTGAATCGACATAATTACCATTATTATTCGACAGAAAATCCCCACTTATTGAGACAGGTGGATTATTAACAAAGGTGGTAGATAAATGTCTGAGGAGGCATCATTGGAGAATATGTAATTGGTCCATACTTTTTTGAGGGACATCTGAATGGAACAATGTATCTCAATTTCTCACGAAATGATTTACCAGGTTTGTTAGAAAATATTTCTCTTCACCTTCGCAATAGAATGTGGTTACAACATGATGGCGCTTCTGCTCACTATTCGGCAGAAGTGAGAGATCATTTAAATGGATAGGACGGAATGGGCCTGTCAGGTGGCCCACTTGATCACCAGATTTAACAGAACTGGATTTTTTCTTATGGGGATACATAAAAAATATGGTTTTTGTCGAGCCACCTACTTCTTTCGGAAATATGCGACTTAGAATATCGAATGCTTTTCGCTGCATCACTCCAGCTGTCTTTCGCAGGGTAGAACAGTCTTTCAAACATAGACTTCAGCTCTTCATTCAAGAAAATGGAAGACATGTTGAACATATTTCATGAAAGTTTCATTATCAACCTTCATTAAACTTTCCCTTTTGTAGTTTGCCAGTTGACAATTTAAATATCTAGTACTTAAGCTCTGACTACTTTAATTTATGAATATGCACCATGACATGAGAAAAAAAAATTAGTAATATTATTAATATTTCTTTATTTATTCGTGTTCGGTTTGATATTGCACGACTTATGTGTGAAATTCTGCATCCAATGAAAAAAATAATTTTCCATTTAAAAAAATGTGATACATATATTTATTTCATAAAAAAATATTTGTTTGGAAACCTTGTAATGTACATAATTGAAACAAGATATCTTTCGTATATTCTTATCAGTCGTCAAATGGATTTCGCTTTGAAAAAAGTCGTTCATTCAGATTATAGCGAAGGAATATGGATACTTGCCATTTTTTCGAAAAAACGAGATCTGTTTTTTGAAAAACTAGTAAACTTAACCATAGGGAATACTCGATGACATTTGTAGAGCCTTTGTTGGCGCTTCTTATGGATCAATAATATACAGGGTGTTCCATTTAAAATAAGGAAGATTCTGCAAACTTGTATTTACAATATGTGGCAAGCTGTTTTTCATACCCTGTATATCACAGGTCGATTTCAGATATATCGTTCGAGGGAGTTTCCAATGTAGAATACTTGACCAAGAAACAATTTCAATTGGACATGGCACAACTTTATAATTTCAAATATTCTGAGTGACAAATATTGGAAAAAGAAACCTGTCATGCTAAAAATCTCGAAAACCGTCAATATTTTCGAAGTAAAAATATTCATAAAGTATCTTTTATTTTCTATGTAGAAACCGAAAAAGCGATAAATAATATAGGTTGTCATTCAAAAAAATACAATTGGAATCCGCCAAGAAAAAATTGAACACCCTGTGTCACCGACAATTTTTTTATTTTGTCGAGCTCGAACAATAAGGTAATATTATAGAAATATAGATTCCTATCTGTTTCCTAAATAGAGATATGGAACACCGCGCCACTGTTGCAGGACCCTGTATATTGATAGATACATTTACATATACTCTAGATTCTTCTTTCATGTTTAAATGGAATTTTTATGTGTTAGTGACGGAGAAGAGTTGGTTTCTCACTGGAGATATCTATTGTGGATCTCAATCATCAGAACGGACGACAACAGAATCAGCACAGACTGGTACCATAAACCGACCTTCTTGCGAGATTCTCAAATTTCAACTCCCAACAGTCCTCCACTCAAAAAACCAATATTAGTATAAATCTCAAATATAGGGTTTCACAGCTTCCAACTATGTCAATTGGACACCATCTATTGTGAAAATTTTTACATAGAACGCGAAAATCTCAACTAAAAGGTCTGAACAAAATCAAATCAGTGCATACACCAGGGTTTCTAGGCACCTTAATCCATAGACAGTCCTCACTAGGACTAAATGATGTTCTGTGTTCATCTACATAGGCCAGACATTCACAGCACAGTGATTACAATGTGAATTTATAATATTGATTAGTATATTGAAAACTATGTAAATAAATAAATTCTAATTCTTCTAAAAATCATGTGTACCAGAAAATGAGGTGATATTGGAGATGAATATTTGAGGCATTCGTATGACCGCTCTGTAGCAAGGAATTTTGAGGTTGCTGTTAGCCGTTCGTGCGCTGGAATCATAGTTTTCATATTTATATAGTTTTTTTGGATTACGGTGACACCTATGAAAGTACTCTTCCTAACCGCAAGTAATTACAGTAGCCTCCTTCTACTCCCCTCAATTCTTGCAATACTTGACATCAACAACCAGTATTCACACCATGAATGACGAGGTTTCCTTTGTTGCTAACAATGAACCGACTACCGCGATCACGGCATCTCGTCGTGTCAATGCCATGGCCAGGTGATCTGACGGCCCAACCATACCTTGTGTCAGCTCGTCGCCTGTACCGACCCAACGCACAGTGGTTCCAAATCCCAAATGGCTGGCCAAATATAGAAAGTATTGTTCAATCGCTACAAAATTCAATACTCTGAGGTTTTTGAAGTCTTTGAACACGAATCTGAAGTAAAAATTTTCAAAAACAAGATGGCGGCCTGAAAATGGAGGGCCATTTCTTCCAAATTCGGATCAATCGCTACGAAATTCAATACTCGAAAGTTTCTGATATCGATTAATCCAAATCTGAAGTCACGCTTTCCAAAAACCAAATGGCGGCCTAAAAATGGCGGACCATTTGCTCCAAATTTGAATCATTCGCTACGAAAATTTGGTACTCGGGGGTTTTTGTAGTCGCTGACCACGAATCTGAATTGAAATTTCCCAAAAACAAGATGGCGGCCTAAAAATGGCGGACCATTTCTCCAAATTTGAATCATTCGCTACGAAATTTGGTACTCGGAGGTTATAAGGTCGCTGAACACGATTTTATTTTGATAGAACGAAAGAATATATTAATACATACATGTATTTGGGATATAATAGATTGGGAAAGCATGTAAATACAAATACACTTTGAATATAAATACTAGTTTATTGAAAATTACATTGAATATTACTTTTGTGTAAAAAAAATACAAAAAGACGCTTAGACTTATAGAGTCCAATTTCTGTCCGAATCACTATCATTATTGTTTTGTTTTTCATCCGCGGATAACGTGTGAGGGCTATGTACTTTTTTTAACAATGCGACCTCCATGACTTTGTACACTTCATTCGCATTATAATGCAAATGAATTAATCGAACAACTCTCGTCGCGTGAAACCAACTGCAACCACTTCACTGCTTTTTCGAGAAACTGAAAAAATCAATTCAACAGTAAAACAATAATACATAATCAACAAAATATTACTACTTATAATACTTAATGCAATAAAAACTTTTCAACCAAAAATCAAACCGACGAAATACGGAACTGAAAAGTGAAAAATAAAATAAACCTTCTTAGTCTCAGTAACTAAGCTCCTTAACTAATGTAAGTAACTAATTTTGAGTCGGCGCCAAACAAACAAGCAAATGAATTAGGTAAGGCGTAAAATGATGGCATCGAGTTGCGCGGTGACATTCTGATATTTTTTGAAGTAATTTAATGATGTTCGTTGATTGTTTGTTTGGCGCCGACTCAAAATTAGTTACTCACATTAGTTTAGGAGCTTAGTTACTGAGACTAAGAAGGTTTATTTAATATTTTACTTTTCAGTTCCGTATTTCGTCTGTTCAATTTTTTGTTAAAAAGTTTTTATTTTTTAATTTTTAATGGCTGAAATATACTTATTACTACCTACTTGTTTTTTGATTACTTCCAAAATACTTACTAACCCACCTTCAACTATTACCAGTTGAATAATATGATTATCTTCTTTTACTATTTGTTGTGATATAAATTATTTTTGTTGTTCTGGTTAGGTTATTTCATTACTTTGTATATCCTTCCATCCTCTCATTCAATATAATGGTTTTGACGGATGTGCAACATAAATAATGTCAGTAGAGATCTGTCATTGTCAACTACGTATGTGTGTGCCAATGTTCATAAGTGAAAAATCAATTATTCCCTATTTTTCTACCCGTAAGGGTATATAAGTCCATTCGAAATATAAGGTATACCCTATCTATTGAAAAAAGAATCATCCAAATCGAAGAACCCAGTACAAAGTTATGCCTGATAGAATTGGTTAACGGACCAGAATTCAGAGGGTGAGTGATCAATATGAAGGATATTGCTACCCTTAGGGGTGGATTTCATCTTTTGAATTCAAATTGGACCACCTTCGAAGTATACCCTATCTACTGAAAAAAAGGTTATCGGAATCGGACGCCTCAGTAAAAAGTTATGCGTGATCATACATAAAAAAAATGATGGAAAAAAAATATACGGGTCGACTAGAGAACCTCCTCCTTTTTGGTTTCGTCGGTTAATAAAACTCAATGCTCGTACCGATTCTCGCCAAATTCAATTCTAAATATCCATGGTAGATACTCAATGTATCCAAGAAAATATAACCCAATATCTCAAAATTTGCAGAAGTTAAAGTGTGCACAGACATTATTTGAAAATTAAAAATTTCTAATGATTTGAACCCCTTGAGCAAATGATGCCAAACTTAATAGCAACTATCCTTGTCTGCTAGCGTTTTTGTGTAAAGAAAAAATGTAGCCCGATATCTCAAAATTTGCGAATGTTAGGGCAAATACAGAAATTTTTCGATAATTTAAAAATTTCGATAAATTTTAACACCCCAAGCGATTCTTGCCAAATTTAATACCAACCATTGAAATTTGCGAATGTTGGAGCGATCACAGACATTTTTCGAAAATTTAAAAACTTCAGAAAATCTTAACCCCTCAGGCAATTTTGGCCTGATTCAATAAAAACCATCTTCATCCCCTAGCCTATTTGTATACAAAAATTAGCCCGAAATCTTAATATTTCCGGAAGTTAGAGCGAACTGAAACTATTTTTGAAATTTCCAAAATTTTGAAAAATTCAAATCCCTCAAGCGATTCTCTTCAAATCCAATACCAACCTTCCTGATCCCCTTGCCTATTTGTATGGAAAAAAATATATCAAAATTTGCGAAAGTTAAAACGTGCATACATCCGGAACTTTTTTCTAAATATGATTTCTCGAAGAAAGAAAATTCACCGTAACCAAAGGGGCAATTTGGAGCAGCTGATTTTTGGTGGTGTATTACTCAAGAGTATGAAGAATAACGTGACACTTGATTGGTCACTGAATCATGTTGAATTATTAACTTTTACTCAATGTAAACATAACTTTTTTTCGCCGCGGCACGTGAATTTACAGTAGATGTTTAAATTTTTTGTTGCTCGGTGTGAGGTTTATATGGAAAATCCCAATGCTATAATAAATGTTCTCACTTCCAGGAAGAGATTCCATTTTGAAGAATTCAAATTGCTTAATTCTACTACAAGTTATTTCACTTCAAACAACGTAATTTTTAGACAGTACCGCACGACCGTTCCGGCCAGAATGGTATCCCAACGGCTATATATAACACCTGCCACTTCCCGAGCCTGGAAGGGACGTGGGAAATACCCATCTACCCAGCCCAATAGTTAGAATTCCTTAAATATAAATTTTATTTTCAGCAATTTGGGATTTGGGACCTCTGTGCAACGGCTGCATACGATGTATGATGTGCGGAGGTGGACAAACAAATTTTTTTTTGCTTCATCGATAACATCAATGTTTGGTGTAAGTGAGTGATGCTCGTCAATAATCAACAGTACTGGAACTGCTGATGAAGGTTTAGCGAATTGAATTTGTGAAGGGAGCCATTGTTTAATATATGTGTGCCCATACCCCGGTTAATGGGTGATGGGCAGCCTATTACATTAATATATTCTTTATATTTTCTCGAGGAGGTACGTACAAACCCACATCCTTTATGAAGTAAAAGCAGTCATGAGGCCTCATATTTCTGCAGACGTCACTGTTGCTACTTGCTCATTGTCCTTCACATCAATAATTGTTTTTCTCTTATGTTGCATCACACTTATTCTAGTTTCGATAATATTGTGGAGTGTATCAGTTTCAAAATAATTTTTTCAATAATTCCTCATGAATTAAAAAAAAATTTAAACATCATTGAATCCTCTGATCCTCGCATTAGACAGGCCCTGAGGTGATCTGGCGGACAATCATCAACCATTTGCCTCCTGCACAACCTTTATTGGCTGAAAAAAGCTATTTGAAAAGCAATGCGTTTCACATCACTTCTGCGTGAACCATAGAATCTTTAATTCATATCAATGCATTATTTCACTGGCACATTCTCCAATGCCTTTACCAGGACAAACTACCGACCAAGACTGTCACAGACCGACCAGACAGTCACTAATTCTTCCGGACTGCAATTTATAGTTTTCACTTGATGATTAGGTACTCATTCCCTTTGTTCAACAACTTGGTGTATTGTTTTGATGTTGTTGTAACCCATGTCAGGATTTCTGGCTGCTTCTTCTGCCTCACTGCCCACGTTTCAGGATCTAGAATAAACATTTTCTCATCAATACTCAAATTCCATATGCCGATACTATGTAAGCAATAAGTTGCTGAGACAACGATGGGTACTTATATAATTTGGCATATCATCAATGGAATATAATTTTTATTGGCCTAACATACACCGTAGTTTTTGAATAGGTCAGTCAGTATGTATACCTTACAAAACTATATGAAATTTAAATTCAATTGAATTTAAGTTTGGAATTTAAAAACCTAGGATGATTTACATGAGTAGTAATACATTGAATGTCAAACTTGAATTCTGATATGTCGTAGTAAGCATTGGCTGGGAGATGTTTTCTCAAGGTCAGTTTGAATTTCATCAAATTCTTATTTTTTTGTTGTGTGGGCAATGAGTTGTAAAGACTTATTCCCATTTTTTTTCCTAGTTTATTCAAGTCTTTGTTTTGGTATTTGTATATCGTTTCTATAGCTAGTGTAATAAAAGTGATTTCCTCCGTTTGTTGGATGATTGGAGTCATTTTCATATATGTTTAGGAGATTACAGAATATGTTTGAAGATTATGTTGAGTTTTATGAAGTATGGTTTACATGAGTTGTTGCTCTGTATGCCCAAGATTGCCCTAAATGCTCTTTTTTGCATGGTAAAAAAAATGTGGACATTCCCCAGATTATCAGTCCCTATGTCATTGTACTATGGAAAATTGCATGATAGGCAGCAATAGCGGCTTTTTGGCCGAGGTCATTTTTCAATTTTCTGAGTGTATATATTTCCCTTGATGAACTGATTGTCGGATTATCAATATGAGTTTGCCATGTTAATTTTATATTCAACCATATTCCCAGTGATTTTACGGCTTCTGTTTGGTTTTTCAAAGTTTAACTTTTTTGTTTTATTTTTATTTAGACATAACTTATTTGCATGGAACCAATTCGATGTGTCTTTTACAATGTCATTTACAAGAGATGTCACATCAGTACATGTATTGAAGCGTTCCGCGAATAATCGAGTGAAATTGGGTAGACTCACTATAAAATTCTAATGAAACCGACTTTTCGCCCGACTGGCACCTAACCCTATAGTCACTTTTTTGAAGGCTCATTGTTCTACAGACGTTTATAATGAAAATATTAGCGGATCTCACTTCTCATTCCATTGTATCAAATGCCAACAATGACACTGTTTTTATAAAAACTAGAGAAAGTGGTTTTGAAATTAGGAACCTCTAGTTTGCCATAATCATGGTTGTGATAGTTGAAGTTGAGAATGACATTCAGCTTGCGAGCTCATAATGAGAACAAGGGAATATTCAACCCACTTTTTAATTTAGTCAAATTCGCAGAAATTGGTAATTGATTTTTAGGCATACCCTGTACAAATAAGGGGCGTATTTAGGTCCAAATTGAATTTTGCAGCAGGAATCTGCAAAGTAACTTATTATCAAACAGAGAGTTTGTTATTTTCCGATGGATATTGGACCCCTGTATCATGAATTGATAGCAGTGAGCAGTCTTCTGCAAAAAGGCATCTTTTTATAAATTAGCTCTCTGTAACTCATAACA
The DNA here is from genome assembly GCA_018342105.1 of Gonioctena quinquepunctata. Lineage (NCBI taxonomy): Eukaryota > Metazoa > Arthropoda > Insecta > Coleoptera > Chrysomelidae > Gonioctena > Gonioctena quinquepunctata. The sequence goes on from JAFIRS010000837.1 coordinate 327,592, forward strand.
TATTTCTATCCCATATAATTATATTGTCTGCATATCTATATTAATTTCCTGTTAGGCTACATTTATCTTCCTATTCATATGATAATTCCAAAAATATTTAAAATACAATCCCATTTTCCACTAATAATTCAATTGGACAAATTATGACAGAAATCCTTTATTCATAGAGAAATTTATTACAAATCTAATTACGAAATTTCACGGGACGGAGCTGTTATTTCAGAACTCCATAAATCAAAATATATTTGAATCGGAAATTTATGTGTTTGTTTCGAGCTGTTTCCAGGTTTTGAAACACCTCAAGATTCTTGAAATATTTATATATTTGTCATGTGGTAGATTAACAGTTCTGAATGAATATATTTCACTGCCAAGTGAAAACACCTATTGCGGCCGATGAGAGACATAATTTAGGTGTCATCCGTTTGCAGCATATTATAATGAATAACTGAAAAAATTGAATGTAAAAAAGTGGCCACTCCTTCATTATCATCCACCACGATTACTTCAAAGCTTTCGATTCGGCTTGCAACCCTATTTCATCGGCCACTGTACTCAATATGATCCAATAAATAATTGTTGCTCCAATTTTTTTCTGATACTTCAAAGTGCTCAAGGATCTTATTTTGAACCCTTATTATTTTATAATTTACTTCTATATAGAATTCCGCTTAGGAAACCTCAAAATTCAGCGGTATTTTGATGATCTGATAGCTGATTATTTCTCAAACTACAATAACTCTCAATTCGATCCAAAAAATACTCAATTTTGTGAAACGAAAAAAACAAAAACGCAATCTTTACAAATAAATTCTATTACTTTCAACAACCTGAAACGTGAATAGATGTTATCAAAACCATTACCATGATCTTGTAGGAAAAACTCACGTATCATTCTCATGTAAAAAGTAATATTCATAAAGATTCCAGAAATGTACTTTTGATAATAGATAGATATATAGCTGAGTTCAATTCTCAGAATCGAAATTTCAGTTGGTATTTTTATTGTTTTAACAAATATATGTTCAGATTCTAAATAGCATCAAGAAAGTGTAGGGGTGTAGTGAATTAAAGCAAAAGTGAGAAAAGAGAAGGAAAAATAGAAATAAATATATATATACATACATATATATATATATACATACATATATATATATACATACATATATATATATATATATATATATACATGTATATATATATATATATATATATATATATATTAATATATATACATATACATGGTATCCGGAGATGAAGACGACAAAACATATGGGGTTATAGGGACTGCCAATATGATTGCAAAATGCCATACACAAATGTCCAAAACCGCTTCGTTATTGACATACAGAGTGATCTGGGAATTTAGACAGAAAATTCAATTCGCCATATCAAATACAGGGATCAGCCGATTTGGTTTAGATTTGGAACACGAATTAAACTGAAATGCCTCAACAAATGGCCCTTCGAACAAAACCAATATCAGGACCAGCATATGCTTTTTTTCCATGTTAAATTCTTGTAAGAAAAACACACCCTGTATAATAATTATAAAAAATCTGAGATCAGATTTGAAATCCACGGAAAAAATACGACAGGAACTTTTGAAAAAATGTCTGGCACCATTTCAGTTATTCCGTAATGAATTATTATTTTAAATTTTTTCACTCAAGAAATTAATTGTCGGAAGTACTTTTTTTATGTTAAGTTCTTGTAAGAATAACTGACCCAGTATAATAATGATCAATAATTCGATCGCAGATTCGAAATCTACCAAAAAAACATATAGGAACCTGTTAAAAGAGGACTGGACTGAATTTTTTGTAAATTATATTTGTTTACTAATAAATTTGAATACAAAGCACAATAATTTTTTGAAATAAACATAACAGAAAAAGATTTCGTAGAAAACTTCAACTTATATTACAGAAAATTTCCAAAGTAAAGCCTTCCAGCAACAATACATTTTTGAGAGCATGCCTCTAGATGATTCACTGACTTTCGAATTATTTGAGGGTTATTTCTATTGCATGCAGCAGTAATTTTCTCTAATAGATATTCTCCATTTCTAATTTCTTCATTATACACTTCTGATTCTAAATGACCCCATAAACAGTAGTCCAGGGGTGTTAAATCAGGGGATCGCGGTGGCCAATTTACTGGACTTCCACAGCCGATCCATCTGCTGGGGGTAAGTGGCTTTAAGATGGTTTTTAACTGGAATTCAAAAGTAGGGCAAGCACCATCATGCTGAAACCACATACCACGGATATTTTGTCCTTGCAATAGATAGGTATGATTTAATCCAATCATTAGATAGACCTCTGATACCATAAAAGTTTAATTGATCTGAAAGTGGATTATGATTTACGCAATCGAATGCCTTAGAGAGATCGTAGAATATTCCAAGTGGGTATTGTTTCGATTCTAAAAGGTCGTGTATTTGGAAAGAAGCAACCGTAGTATCTAAGTTTTCTCTAAATCCGAATTGCGATTCTGTAAGAATTTGTTGTGTGCTCAAGTAAGATAGATATTTGTTTGTTAATATTCCACTCCAATAGTTTTGGGAATTTTAAGAGTAACGAAATGCCGCGGTAATTATTGGGATTTGTATTATCGCATTTTTTGAAGAGAGATATGACGATAGATTTCTTGATCCGGAAATATACCATAAGAGAATGAGAGATTGAACAGAAAGACGAGTGGCTTTTTATCGAAGTCATTGGTATTTTATCTATTCCAGTGGAGATTTTTGAGCAGCTATACTTTCTAAAATGTCACTTCCAGTAAGCGGAGAGAAAAAAAATAATTTTTGTTGTAGAATTTGCAATTGTGCAAGTATTCTGAAGAAGAAGTACGACTGTTCGGTTAGGTATTGCTTTTGTACTCATTTGCTCAAATGGACTTTCGAATTATTCTGCGATCTCTCTAGATTCCGTTATCAAAAATTGCCTTTTTCATTCGTTAATTCAATATTCTCAATTTAAGGCTGCTTGCCGGTGAAGTATGATACCATATACCATGTCAATTCGATTCTATCCGGAGATTTGTTTAAGTGATATTACTAAGAATTCGACAGTATTTCTGTATAGACTCGAGAATAATAGGATTTGTTGTTAATCGTTTTAGATATTGTAGAGACCTTTTATTTCTGCGAAATTATCGATCACCTTTTGTGATCAGTTCTTTATAACCTGTTTTTTGGTTGAATTTTTTTTCTAAGAAGAAAATAATGAGATTTCAATATAGTCTCGAAATGAAGATATGCATTATTTGTGTTTTCGTTTGCGTATAGTTCGCAAATGCTGTTCAAATTTTTTATGCTTATTTTCGGAGTAGGTTCTGCACAATTTTTGTTTGCTGATATTTTCAGTGGAGTTATGGAGGTTCAAAAGCAGAAACTGTGCATTGTGGTCAGAAACACTCATATCCAACGTGAAAATGGAGTAACCATATTATGTGCTCACAAGAATGTTATCGATAGTGGTAGCTGATTGTGTTGTTACACTTGTGAATTCGTTTATTGTTTTATTAAAATCGAATGATCTTATTTTTGAAACTAGTAACTTACTAAAGTCCAGATTGAAATATCCACACACTATTGAATTATACTTGATGAATTGCTACTCCACCATGTGTAAATTGTTTTCTACAAAAACTATTCATTAAATGAAATCGTTCAGAATATAATGATATTCCTCGTCCTTATGCATCCAACGTTCTGACCTGAATATAATTTTCTGTTTTGTACTCATCAAGAAGAATATTAATCCATCAATTTTATTCCGCAGAGATTGGACATTGTGATGCAAAATGACGAATGGCTTACATGGTGATGGGACCGGATCCTATGATCCAGTCCTTTTATCGCTGCGAGTAGTGATCCTTGTGTGGTTGTATTGCTGTTGACTTGCTGATACTGGTTGGTTCAATGATGATGCGTTACCATTGTCGCTCTTAGAATGGGAATTTTATAGGCTCCTAGGCGAAAAACATCTTATATATTAACTTCCTCCAATTTGACTTCCATATTTGCAGTACTTATTTCCATGATTGAGTCAATTATATTTCGTGTGTCTTCCTGTTCTTCTTCACGCAATCCGTAAAAAATTAAATCATTTTTATTCTGCTGCCTCTCCATGTAATCTATTTTGAAATCCAGGTAAGTGACTATTTTCTTCACGGATCTAATATGATCCATTGGTTACGGATCTAATATGATCCATGGAAGTTTTATTTGTTGTATGTCGGTTTTTATTTCGGTCACATTTGTTATTAGAAGATCAATTTTTCGTTCAATTTCCACTTCGTTGGATATGTATCGAATAGATTCAATTTGAATCAACAATGTTCGATATTTCGGTTATTATAGATAGATCCAAACATAAGTAACTCCAAAAAATCTATAACATATCTAATAAAAAAAAAAATATCTCCAATTTCAAAACAAATATTATGGAAGAATAAAATAATGAATAACCTGAAATTCAAATTAAATGGGAGCTGACACAATTCCAGATAGAGAAGTCATCTTGAAATAAAATAGATACTCAGAAGAACTCAAGCTTTTCGCATTGAAGGTCATCGTATACCAAACGACGAATTCTTTGAATATATTCTTTACTTTAGGTCTCAAATCGGATTTATTTTTTTGCCACATTTAATCCATTGGGACATCAATTATATCCAAAAATACTCTCAATAGTAGGATAAGAATTTGTTTCGTAAGTTGAACTGTATATATTCGAATTGAAAAACAAAAACAAACTTCCCAAACTCATTTTACGACTTGCCCGAGTCTTTAATGAAGTGTTAATGTTAATTAAATATGAGTAAAATATGACGAGAAAAACTGTAGCGAAAGATATACGGCCTCATTCTAATTTAAAGTAGGCGGGTTTTATTTCCCGCTATATTTATGAATATAACTGTCTCCAGACTTCCTGTATTCATCTTACACTTTTTAATAACGCCTTTTCATAAACGTTTCATTTGGTGTCAGATGTATTTATAAAAGAGGAGTCATCCCTGAACATGGTAATGTATTTTATTACTTTTCGCTAGGAATGCGACATTAATCAGCATTTCCGCACAGAGAAAAAAGAATAAATTGTTTGGAAATATGATCAGGGTGTCCTTAAAATCAGATGTGGAATAATCTGCGACTGAAACTTAAGTCATATCTTCCATTGTTCAACATAACTCCTTGGAAATATTTATATTGAAAAGGAAATCATTCACAATTGAATATTGAATGGAAAGTTTATTTGGAAACTAAAAAAAACTATAATATTTTCTATTGATATCCAACAGGTAACAAACTTCTCGGGCTGAAGGCATGCTAGACTGATAGATATTGTGATCTCAAAAGAAAAAATCTGAAAGTGAAAATTTGCATTTTTATTCATATTTGATTTTTCAGTCTTACTTGTGAACTCATATAGATGAATGAGGCAAAGAAGAATGTTATTCAAAACGAAGTCAACCAGAAATCACTTGTTACATTGATGCAAGAGTGGCATCGCTTTCACTTTGTCTTCAATAGATTTTTGTCAAACAAGTTTTTTTAACCGACAGAAAAAAAAGGGAGAGGTTCTCTAGTCGTCGTATATATTTTTTTTAATGTATGACCTCGCATAATTTTTCTTAAATTAGTCCGATTTTGATGATTTTTCCAAATGGATAGGGTATACCTCAAAGCTGGTCCCATTTGAAATTGAAAAAAAAACACTCCTAAGGGTAGGAAAATGGGGGATGATTGTTGGTTCACCTACAAAATTTTTATTTTTCAACCGATTCTATCACGCATAACTCTGTACTGGATATAGGGTATGCTTGGAAGTTGGTCCCATTTGAATTTGAAAAAAATACACCACTAAGGGTAGAGAAATAGGGGATTATTTATTGATTTTGAACCTGTGAACTGATTCTGTTGAAACTTGGCACACATATGTAGTTCTGATGATACTACAACATAATTGAGGCCCGTAATCAATCTGATGGTGGAGACGGAAGACAGTCGTGAGATTCCATCAACGGTTCACAGCAGCTACCTCGTGTTTGGGGTATTATTCATAAACCACAAGGTCTACAACACAACTTCACCTCTTTTCTATCTTAGTATAAAATGAATAAATAATCCTTGAACTTGTATCCTGTATCTCGTATCTCCTATATAGACTTCTTCAGATATACACCCAATTAGATAAACTATGAACCCATATATTCAAAATTTAGAAATAACAAAGATAGACTCAACCAACATTATAGGAAAATTATACCAAGCTTGAAGAAGTCCGAATTCACCTATTTCTGACCAAATATTCTACCTTCAACTACTTACTAACTCCAAAGTTATAATTCGAGTTATAGAAACTGTAACTGAAACCACCGGATCTACTTCAAAAATCATAAACATAGGCGTAGTGCATAGTATGAAATTACTTGTTATGAACTTCAAATACACCTTCACAGCCTCATGGGTCGATAGAGTTATTTATTCGGTTGAATTTCACCTAAAAAAAATGTGTTCAAAATACTTGAACTTTCAGGGAATTCTTTCTAGTAAATATCAACCTAATTATAACCTCATGTTTGTTCACATAGTCAGGGGATAAACGAGTCGGTAAACAGGTCTACTATACACTCGACATCACTTATTTTGGCACAAATTAAGTTGCCTGGGCATTTTGGTCCTAGTTCATACCTACTGTTCCACAATGAGGGCGAGATCATTACAATATTTGTCTAATGAGACTACACTAAGAACAAAGTCAAACTTACCAAAAATGAATATTCCACCTTCAACTACAAACTAACTCCAAAGTTATAATTTGAGTTATGAAAACCGTAACTGAGACCACCGGATCTACTTCTAAAATCATAAACTTAATAGGCGTAGTGCATAGTATGAAATTACTTGTCTTGAACTTCAAATACACCTTCACAGCCTCATGGGTCAATGAGGTTATTTATTAGGTTGAATTTCACCTAGAGGTGACCAGCAAAATGTGTTCAAAATACTTGAACTTTCAGGGAATACTTTCTGGTGAATATTAACCTAATTATTACCTCATATATGTTCACATAGTCAGGGAATAAACAATTCGGTGAACAGGTCTACTATACACTCTACATTACCTATTTTGGCACCAATTAAGTTGCCTGGGCATTTTGGTCCTAGTTTATACCTACTGCTCCACAATGAGGGCGAGGTTACTACAATATTTGTCTAATAAGACTAAATGTCTACAACGATGAGTTGCTCGAAGTAACTTGGTCCATTATCAGATATTGAAGCTCGAACCGATTCGGATGAGCATGACATGACATCAACTACGATCGATTGGCTGCCAGAATGGGAATATAATCCGAACCTACACTTCCCAAAGTCCGAAGATCAGAGCCATCATGTTACTTATGTGGTACATGAATATTCCACTATGTGGTAATGACTTCAACTATTTCTAAACATTCATCATCCAATTTAATGAATGAAATATGAAAGCAAATAAGTTTTAACCATCTACGGAGGCAACACAAAACAGGCTTATGTTATGTTATGCCGGTAATGGATGGATTGACAGAATGAACCGAATGAATGCATGGATAAGCTGCGTTCAACAAGCTTCGTCTGTCGCCAGCGGTAAACTACTGCCGTGGCGTTTTCAATGATACGACAAAATGAAATTCAATGAAGTTGGTCCAGATGAAGCAAATGTATTGAATGAAGTGCAAGAAAACGAAAGCAAATAGCAGAACAATAATAGATTGATGTGTTGAAACGATGAAAATTTCAACATTAATCATTGCGGCGTCCGGAAACGTCGAATTATAGTTTTTAAACAAATCAAACAAGCAAACAAATTAAATTGGATATTTCTGAGCACGGCATTCTGCAAAGTAAGCATTCTAAGAGTAACTTCAGGCCATGCGGAACACGGCCATGTCAAACTACAATTTTTGAGCCAATCACTACAAGCCATTTGATATTTAAAATATTATGATTGGCTATTTCTATTCGGATAGAGATTTTCTCTTCACACTGAGATAATATTATCATGGATATTATTATGGCAAAATGTGCACTGAATACAATTATACACTGATATTTGATGTTCAATTCCAGAATAAATACTTCAATTCCAATTATTACGGGGTTTTGTAGTATATATCGTTTTTTTTTGGTAACTTTGTATGGGCTAGACAGAGATACTTGGTTTTACCATCAACAAGAAGTAGAAAATAATGTTTATGCTTTCTCCGTATTAGGAATTAAAATAATCATTTTAGTGTTTCTGCTCAGAATATCGAATAACAACAATATAAATTTATTATCCACGATTCCAATCCAACCAGAGAACTGAACGTATAGACATATCGCTTGAAAAAACATTCCATAACAAATTTATATTTCATCACCACAATGTGAAAGGGTCTGAAATCCCAAGATAAGGAAAATGGACTTCAAAGTCAGGAATAAAGGTTACTTCCGACTTTGCATAAAGCCTATGTGTTCTCAAAGTTGGAATTTTAGGAAAATGCGACTCAAAGATCCCATATGGGACAGACGCCATATTTTTTGGCATAAAGCGTTTCCGCCATTGCCAAAATGATCCATAATTTTCTTGGATCGACTATATTTCAATGATAGATAGTCAAAAAATTGGTGTATATGATATGTATATACATTCTTCATCAGTAAAATTAGTTTCTGCAGTGTTTGACGAAAAATGTTGAGGAAGTACACATAATTTTATGAATTTTTTCCATATAAATTTGATATTTGAAGTGGCCCACTTGTTTTACCCAAGTAAAATTAACAAGTTTGTATCGCAAATAAAATCTGAACTAGATGTGAATACGAAACCATCACATGTATACATCATTCTCTGCTGTACGTTTCTTGACAGTTCTTTTTTCATACGCCATATTCATCTTCGAAGCTTTTACGAATAAACATGAAGGTTGAGATACACAATATGCAGTGAACATTCATTATCTTCTCCTGACTTTCTACTGTTTCAATATAGTGTTTATAACCTTAAATAGGTGGAAATGACTAAATATTTACAATCAGTCGACTATTCTGAAGGCAATTTTTCCCATTTATGCCTTCGACTTATTAGACAAAATGTCTTGATTACCCAATTTTCGATTTCTGAATTACTTCCATTTTCTTCCCCATATTGGTTAAGTTTAGGTAATTATAACGTAAGAATTACCTTCGCCAATTTGGGCTCTAACCTATTTCAAGGTCCAAATAACGTGAATTTTACTTAAAATGTTTGTTGGGGCACATTCCTTCAAAATACACACCAGACAAACGAGTCATTAAAAGTTAATAATCCTTAGATTTTGACTATGATTGCATAGTACTAACTGAAACGGGAAAAATACAAGATGCAAGTACATATAATATACCCACATATATTATATAATGAAGGTTGTCTGAATCAAAATGATGGTACAATTATCTACATTGAAAAAGACATATATGAATCACATGAAATCATCCCTTTCAATGACTCATTTATAGTAAAACTCATAATCCAACAAGGTAATGAAGCAATATTATTAAACGCTTTATATCGATCACCTTCTACTTGTATAGACCGCTTCAAAAATAATCTGCAAATATGTTTAAAAAATCAATCGCAAGAACAGGAAATATACCATATAATTTTTGGGACATTAATATCAATATTCTCGATGATAGTAACAATAAAGTGAATGATTACCTCACGAAACTGTCTGAATACGGCTACACATCATTAATCAATGAACCAACACGAGATGCAGACTGCCTGGACCATATATTTATGAAGACTACCTCCCAAACAACTGAATACATAATACTTACCTATTATAATTCCAACAGATATAACAGATTACTACACAGAAGTTCGCCAACTAATTGATGCTAAAAATCACAAAAACCTCCAAAATAAAAGACATTATATTGGAAAAGTTAAAGAAAAAGAATTCATAGAAAAAATAAAAAATTTCATATGTCAGAATATATATTCCATTGACAATATCTATCAACATATGTGCAGAAAACCTAATACAAACAATTCTAAAAATGAAACAAAAGAATGTACATCCTATATACCACCTAAAACGAATGAAAAGAAGCGTAAAAATAGATTACTGAATCCCTGATTACCTCGAATAATTAAAAAGAATAACAGAAACTTAAGAAATCACCAAATGATCATCAGCTCAAAATCGAATATCAAGCTTATTAAAAAAACACTTAACAAGCTCATACAAATAACTAAAAGAGACTACTACCGAAATAAAACAACAATGCAATGTAGTCGTGAACTAACAATACTTCCTTTATTTATATTATATATCTGAAGAAGCGGGAAATATACTCGCGAAACGTTAGCGTAGACGTGGAATAGTATTTTTTGTATCCAACACCCTGCAATCCCCCAAATATAACTAATTTGGAAGCAATCATAGGAATAAAATTTAATTTCATCTTACCTTAAGAATAGATATCAAGTAGTTAAGATTGGAAATGTCACAAGTACCTCGGAAAAAATTGAATGTGGAGTACCACAAGGAACTGTCCCGGGACCAATTCTGTTCTGTATATATGTAAATGGGTTATTTTCAATCGAAGTACTGACATAATTATCAGCTTTGCCGATGACTCAGCCATATTTTAAAGAGAAGAAAACTGGGCCGCGGTTAAACAGAAAAGCAGAAAAAGACTTGGAAATCATAAAAGACTGGTTCGACTATGAAAAACTTCTCAACATAGAGAAAACATATTTTCTGCCATTCTGTAAATACCATTCCTCTCTATCCCACTACAGCCTCCTAAAAATTCAGAATCAGCTGCAAATTAAATCAGTTACATATATAAAATACCTCGGAGTCATGATCGACTCCCATCTAAGATGGAATCACCATATTGACTACATTGTAAGGAAACTAAGATGTGTCTTATATAAGTTTCGACAATTCCAATACATATTTGACTCGAAACAAAAAAAACACACTATTATAGCCTTGTCCAGAGCCACATAACGTATTGTGTGGTAGGCTGGGGTGGGGCTACGAAAACTCACCTTAGGCCACTTGAGGTAATACGAAGGAGATTTCTGAAAATCAAACTTAAGATATGCAACTGAGAACTTGTATAATGAAGCGAAAGTACTCGATATTAGGCAACTACATTTCAAAAATCCAATTCTAAAACAATTTCAACAAAATAATCAGAACCTGAAGCAAACACATAATTACAAAACACATAATAAAAACCAATACATAATACCTTACGCCACCCAATCAATTGGACCACGATCACAGGAATTTCTAGGGCCAAAAACATTCAGTAGTTTACCCCAAGAAATACAAAAATTAAATTCGAGTCATAAACAAACAAAAATTGTCCACGACTACATAACTAAAATGCCTCGTCTGTCGATTCATAAACTGATTGACAACAAATGAAAAAAAGAGGCCCTCCACTGTTTTTAATTATTTTTTATTTTTATGTATATGTATTACTGTGTCTATTCCTTTTATTATAAGTAACGCTAATTTGATCTGTATATATATATATATATATAGACACGCATAAATATATATATATATATATATATATATATATATGTATGCGTGTCTATACGTACATATGAGTGTATATGGCATGACATATGACTAAAACTATATCTAAGATTCTATATTAAGATATATTCTGTGAGCCACGCATAAGGAAATTTCCCTCCTTCTGTGGTAATTTCAATTCATTCAGATTTCATGTAAACATTATTATTCTGTATCCAATCTGTATGATACTGCTGAATAAATTTCATTTATTATTATTATTATTATATAATTACATGTCCTGACTAAGTGAGTCACTGATTGACTGATTAACGATCAAGGCCCAGATCAAACCACTGGACCTAAGAAGATAGTGAGTGGAGTTTATCTTTCAGTGGCACATATTTCCTTCGTATTTCGAAACAAATTAATTTATAATAAGTTTTCAACATTTAGAAAGAAGTGATTACATTTTTTGCAATGTCATCAAAATATATTTCAGTTTGACTAGATTCACATGGCCCAATAGAAACTATTTGAACACTATATGTTATGCATGAATATCATCACACCGCCGTTTTTATGTATATTCACCTCACTGTATGCCATTTCGAATTATTATGTGGGAAAATTTGCAGAAAAAAGCAGAAATATGATATATTTGTTATATAACAGAATCAGAAATTTCAAAATATCATATTTGATATGTTGCATGCATTAGAAGTGATCGTCAGTGTTTACACGACATTTATTATATTTGGATTTTGAAATTTTGTCAAGTCAGTTGGACCATTCAGTAAATGCTTTGTATCTTGCGAAATCCTATATTCCACGATTCAATCCTATAATCCTTATTCTCCATCTGTATGTAAATTCCATTTCAGATAGAAGACCAACGTTAATACTATAAAAACAAAAGTCAAATAGAATGAACCCGACAGACTGGAGCAGCTGGAAAAATTATGCAAATATAATTTCACTCATCTCTTTTCTCGATTTCTTTTATGAATATTTTTGTCTCATCTCGCTTCGACTCCATCTTTTCAATAATATTGTGAGAAATATACAGGAAATTGAATGGAGTTTTTTTCTCGTTTATAATTTCATCAAAAGTTTCAGTTTCCATTCGTATTTCTGAAGAGAGATTCCATTCAAGAAGTAAAAGGGTACTCTGGGCAGATTTCGCAACTTTTTTGCTAACAGTTCTTTAGCGTAAACAGAGTAGAGTTTGGGATTTTTGTTCCAAGTTTCGGCGAAGCATTCGAATTGATTGAATTGTGAAAACCAGTCTAGTCTTTTGATGAGAAAAATTATTCAGAATATGTTTTGGTAAAAACTCCAGATACTTTCGATTATGACAAAAATAATTTATTTTCGTACTCAATCAGCATTGATGAAAATGAATGAGCAATTTAAAAAGGTACGAAAAACAATTGTTCACATTCAAAATATTATGAGAGAATATTGCAATCGTGGAAAAATCAAAATTGAGATTTAGATATAGATTATAAACCACATTGTAATGTGTTCCACTCGGGGCGGCGGAGGTCTTCCAATAGGCCCCAAGGTATTTTTTGTTCAGGTATTCCACGCTTAACCTTGAACCCCTGGTGCCAGCTTTTATTATAGTGGTCGAGGCTTTCCTGAATGGAGGTGAGTATAGCATACCGGGTGGCAAAGGGACCAGGGCCATGTCTATATCTCCTCCACTTATTAACCGATTTGAATGAAATTTTGTACATAGATATGAGACACAATTCCGGATTGACGGACATATGAAAACAAAATGGCCGACTTCCGGTTTCGCTGGAATAGTCACCAACTTCTATTTTTCAAATGGAACACCCTGTATGTTCTGTGTCGGATTCTAATGCTCAAATTACATACCACAGTTGTGCCAAATTTTCGTTTTACAATTGAAAAACAAAAACTAATTTTTTTTAGCCTAGGAGGCCTTGATCAGGTTAAAATCTATACTAATTTACATCAGTCATTCATAGTGATAGTCATTCCATCGATAAGATCAATAACAAATCCTACAGCAGGAATTTAAATTTTATGGACGCATTTTTAACGAAAAAATCATTTTTCTCAAATGTTACCTACCCAAGGCCATCTTGCCATTCGATAGAGAATTCAATTACCAATTCTACGATATACATTATGTACTTTATTTTTGTTCAAAACCAAAAACGATCAACTATTGAAGTGTTTCAATATTTTATACGATGCCTACAAATTCCAATGAGTTATCCATTAGGTTTGATGAAATGGAAGGTAGCCGTGGAATCATGGAAAACAGTAGGTGATTAATGTCATGTCAAAAGTGAGATACCAATTTTACTTGTCATCTCGTTTCGTTTGGAAAAAGTTTTTCTGAAATGTAAAATAATAATCGTTATTCTCGAAACAAACAAATCGATATGATATTGATATACGGAGAATGTCAGAAGAACGCTGTCAATGGTAGTATGCCATACGCTGTTCGTTATCCGTTAAGACGGCACCCATCGAGGACCTATTTCAGGAAATTGGAAATGATGGTGAGGAAAGAACCAGCTGATCAAAATCACATCCACTTCATTGTAAGTGAAAAAGCGGAAACTTATGTTTTAGCATATGTTCATTTTTCTCCATCTGCCTCAGTGCAAGAATTGGAAATTGAATGTGGGATCCGCAGGGAAAGTGCCAGAAAAGTATTGAAAAAACATAAATATCGCTTCTATAGATACAGTTTGCATCAGCATCTATATGAAAATGACCCAGAACGGAGACTAACTCATTGCAATTGGCTTTTGCGTCATCATGATTAGAATGGTGGTTTTGTCTCGGAGATACTGTTTACAGATGAGTCTAGGTTTACGAATAATGGTGAGTTTATTGGGAATAATATAAGTTATTGGGCTCAAGAGAATCCCAGGTTGCTGGGTTAATTCAAGAAAAACTTGGATTCAACGTCTGGTTGGGAATCATAGGGACAGGAATCATCAAATCATTTTTTTGGACGGGCCTTTGGCTGCCAAAGATATCTACAATTCTTAGAGAACGATATTAAATATAATATCAATGATTTACCTGAGAACATAGGGGAAAAATTTTTTCTCAGCAGGATGGTGCAGGACCATATAATGATATTATTGTTCGGCAATATCTCAGTGATACCTATATGCAGAGATGGATTGGAACAAATGGTCCAATCAGATGGCCAGCCAGATCGCCCGATTTAACCCCTATTGATTTTCATTTATGAAGTCACATAAAATCCGAAGTATACTCGAGGAAACCAACTTCTTTGGAGGACTTGAGAGATACAGTTGAGCGCGTGCATTTCAAGAAATTCCTGCTCACGAACTGATAAATGTGATGAGCTGTACAATAAATAGAACTAGCCTATGTGTTAGGGAAAACAGGCAACACTTCGAACAAATCATCGGTCATTAATAAATAAAATGACTTTTCGATGGTTGTGAAACTCTTCTATTGAAACAGAATAATGGTATTGTGAGTGATAATTTGTGCGTTGAATATTTCACTGTTTCAGTCGTTAGATTTATTCAAGCAGTTTGAATATCTTGAAGTTATCTTTTCTGTAATGGGTTTATGATCATCACATATTGTCAAGTCGATTATTTTTGGTAATTCATTGTTACCATTCTGAAGTCAAGTTTGAAAGAATGAATAGGTGTCATGTTACCAATATTTTCACATTGATTTCATTTTGTTAGAAGGCTCTCTACGTTTGACAAAAAGAAAGTGGTACATAATGTATATCGTTGAATCGGTTATTAAATTATCTATCGAATGGCCAGAGGGCCTTCGGTAGGAACCATTTGAAAAAAACGAAATTTTCTTTAAAAATGCGTTAAAAAAATTTCAATACCTGCTGTAGGATTTTTTTTTTTTAATTGTAACATAGAAATTTGGCAACACTGTCGTAAGTAATTTGTGCCGTAGAATCCGAAAAACATCAAACATACAGGAGGGTGTTCTATATGAAAAATCTAAGTTGGTGGCTATTCTGGCGAAACCGAAAGTTGGCCGTTTTGTTGTCATATGTCTGTCAATCCGAAAGTGTATCTCATATCCATGTACAGAATTTCATTAAATCTGTTGATAAGTGAAGAAGATATAGGCATCGCCACAGTCCCATTGTGATCCGGTATACTTCGGCCGGAAACACTGAGGCATATTTGCATACAGGAACTGAGGTAGCTCTCTTTGTTCCTTCCTCGTATATCCCTGCGCCGGACATTCTCCCAAGTCTTGATCCATCTGTATACCAGATTGATCCGTGCACCAAAGGATGGACCCGTACGAATGATCGCCGTATATATCCAGTGTAGGGTTTTTGGTGTCAAGCTCCAAGTTTTACCACAGGCTGTTCTATGTGCCCACTAGAAGCAGATAGCCCTCTTGGTGCAAGTTTCAAACTGCTCGTTCCAGGTCAGCTTGGAGTCTATGTTGACTCTAAGGTGTTACGTCGACCCTTTGTACGGAAGCTGTCTTCCTGTTATACATGTTTCTGGAAGAGTTCCTATACTGTTCCACATATTGTTATTGTAGATAACAGAATATTGTTTTACTAGGTCAAAGACATAAGTGGAAGGGCCCAGAAGTGGTTCTTCCTATCTATTCATTGTCACTTGATCGGCCTCCTCGAGTGGGCAAGTAAGTATTATAATCATGCGAAAAAAAATCGACGGAAGTATCGTTTCTGAGGTACCCCGAGACGATTGAGACCATTTCCAGGGTGGAGTATGTCTGTCTGTGTATGTGTGTGTGTGTGTGTCTGTAATCTTCCACGATAAAAGCCGAATTGTTTGAGCAATCGATCTGGAATTTGGTACGAAGACACAGTTTCTCCACGAATGCGACCAATGGTTTTTGACTGTCATCTGTCAAACGAAAGTGTCACTATTGAAAAACTACAGAAACTATATCGCACCAAACTTGACTTGGAAGCCCTTGAAAAACTGTATCCAGAACAGTCAAAAGAATTTCTCCAACTGACATCTATCGAAAATTAAAAAAATTTCAAAGTTTAAAACTTTGCTATTCAGTTATTCAAAATCAATCCGATGGATTAGAACTGAACTCCGCAAGAAGCAACACAACAAAAGAATCAAATCAAGTCTGCAGTTTGAACTTTCCACTCTTCTCTAGTCTGGCGCTAAAAATGTTGAATGTTTCTCCTGGGCGTTACCACCCGAGACGGCTCACCCGGGCTTTGACTAGGACGACCCGTGTTCAGTGCAGGACCGCTCAATTGACTGGAGTCAAATATCTTCTTTGGTCAATTGACCGGTAAATTGACTGTTGAATTGACCAATCAAATCGACTTCGTACAGTCCTAAAAATGTGTTATTAATATTTTATTTCAAAATAACCCCTTCGTCTCGAGGCCAGTGCCGGTCAAGTTCTAGGGTGTCACACAACTGATTTTCTAAACTGACAATGAAAAATAAAATTGTATTAGAAGTAGAAGACACACGTTCATTGTGTATTTATTTTCTAACCCGGTATCTGTTGCTCTATTATTCGTGAGAGCATTACTTTCAATAATATGAACATAAAGTTGGAAAATAACAGAGAAGGGAGGTGAATAGGGATGGAGGTGATGCTAGTGGTGATTTTACTTCGGATAAAAACCATTCATGATTAAATTTGATTATTGCTCATGTTTACGTGAGACTTCTGAAAGATTTAATTTTCATAAGAAAAATCGATCGTAATTTGGTTTGTTCAATTTTTTCCATTAATCCCGGTTCTCCTTCAACGCACAGAAAAGAAAATGGGAGGATCAATGGAGGTCAAAATTTTTTATCAACCCTTGGCGCAAACAGATGGGTGTTTGTTAAAAGTTCAACGTGTGTATCTGTGTATGTGGCATCGTAGCTCCAAAACGGATAAATCAATTTTGATTTAGTATTTTTGTAACTTGATCGAGAGTATTCTCAGCTATGATTCGAAAAAATCCGCCCAGCAGTTTGGAGGTCATCAGTTGTTTTCTAGTTGATGAAGGGATGTGAGCAACTCCCACAGGTCTGGTCGATTCGAATGTTACTTCAATGATATTTCAAGATCATGGTAACCATCAAGACTGTAAAATTCCTGATTGGGTATGACCTTCGATGGGAGACTGAACTGGAATGCTCACATCAAAAATCTAGTGGAATCGTGCCACAATAGACTTAACCTGTTGAAAACCCTAGCACAAAAGGAATGGGTATCTAACATTTCAGATCTTGAATTGACTTTGGATGTGTTGCCAATAATTCAGCAAGCAAAACAACACTAGTATCACTTGACATAATTCACCATGCTGCCTCACGAATGGCGCTGGGTGCCTTCTGTTCATGACAGACGTGCATACCTCTGTCTGACATATGCAGACTCAGTGAGTGCTACCCCAACAAATCCCACATATGGCAACATTATGTGATACCTATTGAGATTCGTTCGCGAGTCGAACAAGGAGCCATAAGTCTTTCTACGAAAGAATCCGCAATCATCTAGATCCAAACTATCCCCACCTATTACGTTTCCCGATTAATTCCACCCATCCTTTCCATGGGCCATGAAACTACCAAACTGTGATAGAAGCCTCACAAACACAACACCAAAGTTATCAAAAGCATTTTCAACCAAATAGTAGCCAGGAACTCCAACCACAATGAAATCTATACAAACACTTTTAAACCCAATGAAGGAGTAGGGGCTCCAGTAGTCACAACAACCAACATCTTCACCTGTTTTCTGAAGTGAGTAGCATTTTTACACCAGAGCTCTATGCTCTGTATCATGCACTGGTCTACTTAAATGCGACAGAGAGTGAAAAACATATCATTTTGACTGATTCACTGAGCTCCTCACACGAACTGAGTCATATATCTATACCAAAAACCCGATTTCCCGAAAAATTAAAGCAGAGCTTCAGGAAACCTAGCAAAATGGAAACACAGTTCACATAATTTCGGCCATATCTGAAACAGTGATAAAAGTTGTATCCACAGACATTAAACCAAAGATATCGTCGTCATGGCAAAACCAGTTTCAGTTGTCCAGTGCGAAACTACGTGCTATCAGATTTGATGTGAAACCGTGGCCTGACAAAACAATGATTCGAAAACATCAAGTGATCCTCAATCGATTACGCCTAGGGCACACTCAACTCACACATAGTTACCTGCTCAACTATACTGAGGAGCCAATATGGAACTGAGTGTTAAACATATTCTCAACGAGTGTCTTGAATATCAAGTGCAGCGAAAACAAATACATTTTCTCATAGCAATACACAATCTATTAGGCAAAGAATGTTATATCGAAAATCTTATAAAATTTATGAAATGTATTGATCTGCTAACAAAATTATGAATTAATTGTAACAAATCTCTAATGACCACAAGTTTGATGCGATCAAGCACTGATAAAAAAATGGTTACCCTGAACTGATGCTGCAGAAAATAAAAATGGGGATAAGTTGGTGAGGGATTCCAATCTACTTCCACTCCTTCAATCACATCCGATGAACCAAGGAGCGAACATGTGAAGGTCTTCCTGTTTGCCGATGATACGGCTTTACTTTCTTTCTCAGCCAGCCACTCGATGGATGTCGTTCACTTGAGAATGCATTAAACGACCCCCAGCAATGTTATCTGTGGGAAATAAAGTTGAATCCCGATGAAACGCAAGCGATCTCGATGAGTCGCAAGTGGAACAACCCGGGGAGGGGTGTGAATATCTCTGGAAGGGACATAGGATGGTCAGAGCAGATCAAGTGTACGTAAATATGGTCAAAAATAAAATATCGAAGAAAATCTGCGCGCTTTATCCTCTGATTAATTGGAGAAGAAAACTCCCTCTCAGAAATAAAGTGAGAATTTATAAAATGATGTTCGGTTCTGTCATTTTGTATGCCTCAGCCACCTGGGGCCAAACCTGCAGGACCAGCATTTGCGTCCTGAAACCGTCTCAAATGAAAGTCCTGCGGATGATAACGAACGCTCCGAAGTATGTGCGGAACGATCGGATCCTCGAAAATTTGAACCTGGCCTTCCATCGAAAGTATTATCGGAGACCACAATCGAAAAGTATTCGATTGCGCAATAGCTCACGTGAACCCTTTAGTGAGGAAAGCCGCTAATTATAACATAGACGATTCCTTGCGCTTCAAGCGTCACAGGCACTCCCTGGAGTGATGGGCTACCTATCAACCCATACCGGGTAGTGAAAGCTGCACCCTCTAAATTTCAAAATTCAGACTCAAAATTCTTTCTCGGCCATTTTTGAGAACCATCATCATGGCAATGGATGGGGACCGGTCTTCAGTCCTTGTCCAGTCAAAATTCTAAATTCGTGAATGGCTGCCGTCCACTTATTTGAAGCCCAAAGAGTAAGAGCTCACGGGTTACGTTCACCTTCAGCAACAGTGATAGAAGATCCTGAACTCTTTTAATCGATATGAAATTTCGGTGTACGATGTAGTAATATGAATGTGTACAATTGATGAAAGAATGAATGAGTGAATGGGATTGAGAGAATGAATAAACACGTCTGAAATGGTATGGTGCTGAATATAATATTGCACGGTGGGGTACATAGAGTACGGACTACGATCATGGGAGATGATCAAATGAGACTAAGTGAATGAATGATTACGATTTGATATGATACAGTAGGGTGCTGAATACAGTATGGTATGGATGGTGTAGTTTGGTACAGACTACAAAAACAATGGTGGAATACGATGATAGTGTTTACTACATTTCAATTAGCAATAGTAGCTTCAAGTGAGAATTGTATTATAAATGTAAAAATATTTTCCAACTATAAAGTAATAAACAGCTTTCTTTGATTGAGTTCACAGAAAGCAACACCCTGGAACCTTCTGACGCGACTTGCTCTCTAACAACCAACCGAACTGGATTTATAAAATATCAAAGAAAAAACAGTCGGAATAATAATTTCAGGTTGAAACTCTAAACCACACGTGCGATTTTGCATTGCCAAAATCTTCCAACTGTAATAATATTTATGAAAATGCAACTATTGGCAGAATCCGCAGATTTTGACGAGGCAAGATCTTGGGTCCCAATTTCGTGTTTCGTCCCGGAAAGTATTTGTGTGAATGTGGGGATAGAGTGGGGATAGAGTGTCGATCATAGCGTGTCTACAAGTAATATCACAAGTAATATCACCAACATCCAAGTTGCCTATAGCGGTATTATTCTCGTCATAGGTGACTTCAATATACCTTCATATATCTCGTTCATACAGGGTGACCAACTAAATACAACAAACAATATCTTAAAGAACTTTCTGGAAATCAGTAATCTGTCACAGTATAACTGCATCCATAATGATCATGGGAGAATACTCGACTTTGTACTATACGGTAGTAATGCTGAGTGCAGTGTCGAGAGATCATCTGATCCCTTAGTACCTGAAGACAAACATCACCCCGCCTCGAATGTTCATTGTAAATCGAATATGGCTCTTAATCTGAAAAGAAACTTCGCCTCCCTCTCACAATAATGAGTACAACTTCAGGAGAGCAGATTTTGCCCGGTTGTATGATCTTATAGCTAATATTGACTGGACCTTTCTTGAAGCTTTCGATAGATCAAATGATGCTTGCTCTTACTTTTACGGAAAAATGTATAATGCATTGGATCAATGTGTACCCCTACGAACTGGTAACGTCAAGCGTAAATATCCGCCGTGGTTCGACAGGAAATTATTTGTCTAATACGCCTCAAGGCTAAGCATTGGCGTTCATTCAAAAACAGGAACAGGGGACATTGCTGCCCGGGATGAATTCACTCGCTTGAGGGCAAAGATCAAGGCTGACGTTGACAATTCGTACAAAAAATATGTGAAATCTGCTGAAAATGACATAAAAGGCAACCCAAATAAATTTTGGGCATTTATAAACAACAAAAAAGGATCAACTGGCATATCTGACAGAATGACCTACGAAGGACAATCTTTTGAAACTCCTCAGGACATTCTCAATAGCTTTGCTGATTTTTTCTTCAAATCATACATTATTAGTTCTCAAACCGAATTTAGTGATAGTAATCCGCATTCACAAGTCCTGAACATTCCCTATTTCGAAGAAAATGAAGTGTTGGCAGCTTTGAAACAGCTGAAACCAAAAATGACTACGGGTCCTGACAGCATCCCTGCACTAATGGTCAAAGATTGCGCTTATGCCCTGGCTAATCCACTAACAAGCCTGATAAATATCTGCGTCAAAACTAGTACCATCCCAGACCTATGGAAATTGTCTAAAGTTCACCCAATTTATAAAAAAGGGGATAAGTCTGATGTTGAAAATTTCAGAGCCATATCAATAATATGTAATTTCGCTAAAGTGTTTGAAATCCTCCTGTACAGCAGGTTATATCCTCATCTGAGCAATCAAATCTCATCACTTCAACAAGGTTTTATGAAAGGTCGCTCGACAACCACCAACCTTCTCAACATCACTCAATACATTGCAGAGACTACTGATAGGAGATCCCAAACCGATGTCATTTATACGGACTTCTCGAAAGCGTTCGACAAACTTGATCATGGAATACTACTATCAAAACTGTACAGGTATGGCTTTTCTCAGACCCTCATCGAACTTTTCGTGTCATACCTCACCGACAGGCGACAGTATGTCATATTCAATGGCTTCAAATCTATTGAATATGCATCTACCTCAGGTGTACCTCAAGGAAGCAACCTTGGTCCACTCCTCTTCAACGCTTTCATAAATGACATAGTTGAGGTCATTGACCTCAACTGCTTAATATACGCGGATGACCTAAAATTATTTTCTGAGATTAATGGGATAGAAGACTGTCTTCAATTGTCCCTTAACCTGAAACGCATTGAGCAATGGTGCTTCCGTAATAAGCTTCCTCTTAATGCAAGTAAATGTAATGTAATGACATTCACTTTGAGAAATGAGCCACTTTTATATCAATATTCAATCAACGACATTCTTCTCCAACGGCCTATCACATACACCGATCTTGGTGTTATTTTCGACTCGAAATTATCTTTTGCCCCTCATATTGAAGCCACTCTGTCTGCTGCAAACAGAATATATGGATTCATTGCGCGTATCTCTAAAGATTTCTCCGACCCATCTACATCGAAAACCTTATACTATGCCTTCGTCAGATCAAAATTAGAATACGCATCTGTAATCTGGAACCCACCTCATCACTTATATATAGAGAAGGTTGAATCGGTTCAGCGTCACTTCCTTAAACTTCTCTCCTATAAAACGGACAACATATATCCACCAATTGGCTTTCCCCATGATGCATTGTTGGCTAGACACGCTATGAACAGCCGAAGCTGCCGTCGTGATTGTCACTCCACAATCTTCCTGTTCAAACTTATCAACAACCTTATTATTGACCCACATATTCTGCAAAAACTCAATTTCAGTGTACCTAGACCATCGTCTAGAGTAGACAACACGTTTTATTTACCAACACCACGAACAGATGTCTTGAAATACTCACCGCTGCAAAACATGTGTGTCAATTGTAATTCTGCAAGTTGTCAGATTGATATTTTTGACTGTTCAATCTCTGCGATTAAATCCTATTACTTTAGTTAATCTCGATATCTATTATTACTTCGTCAATTTGTTATTTTGTATTGTACTGTATTTGTAACTTATATTCCTGTTCTGTAGTTGGGTGTAACCTGTAGAACAGTGTATCAATAAATAAATAAATAAATAAATAAATATATAAAGTTCTAAAAGCATGAAATAAAACTCAAACAAAAAAATTTAAAAATCCCCCGATACAAAAAAACCTTTAAAAAGTAAAAGATAATATGTATTGGCACTTTAAGTTCAACATAAGTAGTGATATTTTGAACCAAGCGTCTGGACAAAAGTGAAAAAACGAATTTGCCCAAAAAACATGAATACTTCAGCAATATAATCATAAATGATTGCTTATCTCATGGGCTACATTTGACTTCTCCTTGAAAACAGGGTAAAAAATTATCTTTTCAGAATTATGCTTCGCTCGCATTGTTATCGGTGGAAATTCAAGACGAAAGTCCAACTGTTATACCCAAACATTGTAGTTTCTGACTAGGTGAAGTCTTGTTGGCACTCAACTTCACGAACTGTTTTTCATCTCCAGGACATTTGAATTATTTATATGCTGTCATTCTGATTTTTATTGGCGAACTATTGTTCCTTGTCGAGTTTTGTTTGAGTTTTCGCATGTTCCTGGTAATATTGAACTAGCTTCAACGAAGGCCGTCGAAGTCTATCAAAATATTATACTCGACAGGTAAGTTGGCTATCCAGCAATACATTGACAAAGTTTCTAGGCCTAGTTTTTTCTTCAATACCTTTTCAGTAATAATGATCGAATTCAAATGAAGAGACCTCTCCACCGTTTGGCCCAGTGAGTCAAATATTCGTAAAAGACTAGAGTGTGTACGAGAACATATGAACAGAAATGCTATAGATGACAGTGATTAACTTATTAGTGCACAAGTATATGAAAAATTTACACAATTTTGCAGAAAAATGTAGAAAATGTCATTATATTTTAGGGCACTTTTTACTGAAATTTCGGTTGGTTGAAGGTCATAAAATTATTACAGACAACACCCAAAGGAGAAATATTTTTGGTTGACCAAGAAAGTCGTTCAATCAATATAGCGGTAAATCGCGAAGAAGGAAACTGAAGCCCTTGCTCGAAAGTAATACAGTAACGGCTGAAATATGTTCTTGATAAGCCACCAAAAACATTATTACTTACCAAAACTCCGCTGTTTCGCGGTTCCCAATTTTTTATTTTATTTTTATTTTTATTTTTAACCACTGTTATTCGTTATGAATGGCATTACATACTCATCATTCACGGGTGTATATATATATATATAATATATATATATATATATTATATATATATATATATATATATATATATATATATATATATATATATATATATATATATATATATATATATATTATATATATATATATATATATATTATATATATATAAATTTTATGAGACTTCGTGCTGCGATACAAATTTGCCCCCAGAAATAATTTGAAGTGAACATTCATGAAATCTGACCGGTTGCCAATTTCCATAAGAAAGGTGACATGACCATTTGAAATTCCCAGTAACCAGGACCCCTGACTTGACGACGCTTGGATCATGATATTACTACTTATGTTAAAGTTGAAGGGCGAATACATATAATTTTTTTAATTTTCAGTGTTTTTTTTTGTGTCGGGTTTTTTTTATTTTTATTTCAAGTTTAATCAAACTTAATATTCCCTGCCAATATCGACGAATTTCAGGTGAGGTTGGGTTACTTTTCCACTTCATAGACATTGCAGGCATTCTGCTGGAAGACTCCAAATTAAATTTCACCAGGTAAATAATTTGATAATCATCTTATGTGAGGTTACATATGAGATGAATTGTTGATTGATTCAAAATCATGATTTTTGCAAGAGAAAAAGTTGGATTTTGAAGGTGATTTGCGGGTCTCGATCATGTTTTTCGCAACCTGAATTGAGATGAAATCTGGAGGATTAGAAGTAAAATACATCATCAGAAATTATTGGAGTTGTACTTCCTGGAGTTTTGCATTGGTACAATTCTTCTGTAATGATAGTTGGTAGGTACATATTATGTTATTCAACATGCGTGTCATGACGTTACCATCCTCAGTTTCAACGGCAAGATGTGAAACACTTTCACATTAAAAAGTTTTTCATAAACCAGCTGGATACAACTAATAATCTTCAAACACCTAATTAAATGGCAAGTCTTGAAGGTTGCATAATGAAAAGTTCAGTTCACGGTCCTACGAGCCAAACAAAGTACACGCTATATGCATGTTCTAGCTAGATTTTAATTAATATAGAGAGTGTTAATCACCGAGTGTGATAGTTACTTTGAAATATTAGCCTCCAGATGTCGGGTTTTTGAATGAACCATATTTGTATTTCAAAGGATGCTTCGGAATTAGACGGGTTCATGATGAAGATGGATAATAATTCATCAGGTTTCATAAAAGGGGATTGTTTGTGGTTCACAGTTGATATCGAATTTGTCAACAGAGTTTTTCTAGAGTGTAATGCTGCATTATGGTAACAAATCCTTATCATGATTAGAGTGGCTGTTGGTTGGTGATACTAATAACATTAATTTTTTTTGAATTATAATTTGAATTTTTCTGCCTGAATCGATTCATGCATATGTATATGAAAATGATACAAATTCCTAGTCTGCCCCAATGAGTTACTGCATTCACCAATTGTCTTCGAAAAATACATATAATTACTCAGAAAAATTCACCTGCCGAAAAATATTCCAAAAATATTATCATGTTGATATCCCTTTTCACATCAGTCAAAATCAAGAAAAACAGGAAAATTTGCGAAGAAAAACTTCTGGGTCTTATTGCCCCCTTAGGTTTCAGAAATAGGGAAGAATATGGTCGAAAATAATATAATGGAAGCCAGAGAAATTCAAATGATGTATAAGTCTCAATCTCTTTTTACGAATGATATTTGAGGATAATATCTTCAGAAACTATAAAATTTCAATAAACATTCCACGAATAGACCCATCGTGAATTCTTAACACGAAAAATTCTTCCGGTACAATAATCAAAGGAATTGTTGTTTTCCGGTTCGCTTTCACAGGTCAAGGAATAATATTTCTGTGGATTATTGGATCGCCTTATATTCCTCAAAACATCGATATCATCGGATCTCATCATTTTCATACACTGAAAAATGCAGTTCATTCATAATTAAGTAAATGATAAATTATTTATTCGAATATTGCGGAACAAACATTTATTTATTAGAAACAAGTAATGCATTCAAATTATTCAAATGAGCCTTATTATTACCAAAATCAAATTTATATGCAATGAATATAGATGTCGCTATAGATTTTTCAAGAATAATTAGAACATTACTTATAAAGATTAAAAAATGTTCAATAATATTATATATTTTAGTAGCTACTAATGAACTCATTTTTATTATTAATATGTTTAATTTATTAAAAATGAACGTTGTGAATAACGAACCTTTGCATTTATTCCAAATAAATGAAGAATTTATTAATCTTTTTTAAAGTAATTAACCATACAACTATTTTCATACAGTAATAATAAACTTTATTTACTTTATGATGATGTCCAAAGAAATCTGAAAAAGAAATAAAGGAAGAATAACAATCATTGAGATTCTTTTGTTTCAAGAACTTCAAATAGTGCCATAAAAATAGGGTAGAAGTATAAGGTGAGTATTGTTTTTCAATAGTATAATAAACCTACCCTAAGGTGAACACCATTCCACTAACTGTTTCTGTCGATGTTCGAAACCATGTATTTTTCCTTTTTTCATTGTAAGTCCTGATTGGTGAGAGTGCTGGTTATGTGAGCATTGAATAATGACGAGACTCTGAAAAATCAAATAAACTTGCAAATTTTAAATCTGTTAAATCAAGCATAAATTAATGAAATCAGCTTCAATACCAAATCAGGTATTATTATTTTATATATGACTTGCTAACAAATATATAGTTGAACAATTTTGCTTTTTTGATATGAAAAAATTATATCTATTATCAATAAAACAATAGGGACGCAAGATACGCCTTCTGAAATCGAGGATGAATCCAAAATGGAAGGAACTGGAATCCACTGACCCTCTACAAAGTTACCCTGACATGTATTTATTGATTCCAAAAGATTGTTATCCTTTAAAAACATTTCCAGCTCCTGAATCTGGTCCACAATCTGGTCCTGTCATGATGAACTGCGTTATTGTAATTTCTACGACAGAATCAATGATTGTGTAAGTTAATATATTCACAAACCACGCATATGTTAATTATAAAACTAGTTTTATTGTGTACTTGTCTTCTATAACTATGGATAGATTGTTTGATTCTGAATTACATTTCAATCACATAAAAATTAATACTTACAACACGCGACTTGACCCACACAAGCAAAGGGCATCACACAACTACACGACGCCATTAGCGACCCTACCATGACTATAGCGGATATTCTATAATAATGGTCAGCGCAGTATTTTCAAAAATATTGATTATCTGTTGATATGACTCATTCACACATTTCATGTAATATCACCCAACAAATCATTTTATTAGGAATAAATTTATATCGTTAATTATAATTATATCGACCTCAAACAAATTATTAATTTTCATTAGTAAATTATTTTACTGAAATTATCAATATTGAATGAAATAACAAAACAATAAAATACCAAATAGGAAATTTTCTTTTCTTTATTTATTGAAATAAAAGGCACCCAAATAAATATTGATTAACTATAAGCCCTATCTTTTTTCAGGGTATTATTAAAAAAAAAACAGTTATGACCTGCTAATAGTTATAGTAACCGATGCAATCGATTTTTGAAGTTACAATGTATTGAAACTATTATCAATAATCAGAATGATATGTTATTAGACATAATTTGAAATGAGTTAGGATGGAACATAATTTCTCAATTCAATTCCTCATTTCCAAAATAGCTCAAGGAGTCGCTTGACTAGCGAGGTAGCTTGTGGGATGGAATTTGTGGGCCTACAGAGTGCAAATAAAATGAAATATTCATTCTGTCAGACTAACCATAAAAATGTCCCAGTTCGCAGCAATCATTCGCAAAGTAATTTCATAGGACTTTGCACGATTATCGATAGGATATTATTCAATATTCGTCGAAGCATTAGCCAGGAAAGTTGTTGCTCTCTGATGTATATTCGACGTAACGTGCACCTATTGTATAGGTAGTGAGCAGTCTTGGGTAATGAGACATTTTTTATGGTCTATGTCCATTCAATCTACTTGGTTGAATGAAAAACCCTGTTGAATACATCCTCAGCATTCTAGTCCACACGTTCATTGTTACTCGCTCCATGTGTTGGGATGGTTATTATGTAGTTTTTTTAAAGATGTTCTTACAAAAATCCATATCGTTTGTGAACTAACTTCGTCCGTGAAGCACTTCTGTTGTATTTCTTTTTCTTTGAGATGCTCAGTGAATTGATAGATACAACTGTGACACCATAACATGCAACTCTTTAGATCAATTGTTATTCTACTAATGTATAATGTATCCACCCTTCGATTATATCGTCGCCAAATTTGGTGAATGTACATTTCACATCAAGTATAGTTTAAATAAAATAACTAATAAAAAAACTTTTTAAAGACAAGCTATTATTCAAGCCGTGTACTAAAACGTATAAAATAAATTTAAGTCATCGCTGACAATGATTTAATAATTTTTTTGTTGAACTATTTGGTTTTAAAAAGCTTGTCGCGCGAAGTGTTCATAAAAGTAGTACCAATTAATTCGATTGGGCAGTGATTGGTTGGTAAGTAAGAACTTGTCATGGTATTTGATTTTGACAAAGTATTCATGGAAGTGGATACCAATGAATTTCATTGGACAATGATTGGTTGGTAAGTAACAACTTGTCGAGGAATTAATTTCATTACAATTCGCGCGACAAGCTTTTTGAAACCAAATAATTCACCAAAAAAATTAATAAATCATTGTCAGCGATGACATAAACTTATTTTATACATCCACGGCTTGAATAAAAACTTGTCGTTAAAAAGTTTTTCATATTTGTTATTTTATTTTTTGCTTTTTAGTTAGTTTGCCTTGATTTGTTCATTTCTAATAGAGCATCGTTATTACAAGGTTTCTCCCGTGTAAGTTTTGAGCTGAAAGAAATCATGATCTCCGACTCCAAAAATTCGCACACACCAATTTTGAATAGAATCTGACCATAATCACAAAACTCGTCTCCGATCCTGGAGTCGCCACCCTGAATTCATAGATTTCGACGAAAAATTCGTAATCTCTGAACCTGAAAACTCCCGCATACCAGTTTTGAATCGAATTGGACCATAATCAGAAAACTCACCCTCAATCTCGGAGCCGCCATTTAGAATTCATGAATTTTGACATAAAATTCATAATCTCCGACCCCGAAAACCCCCACATACCAATTTCTTCAAGCCTAGGTAACTATCGACCCATCTCTATAATTTGTATTTTCGGTAAAATTATTGAATTAATCCTAAAAAAAAGACTCACTGAATATGTCGTGGGCAATGATTTCTTGAATGACACACAGTTCGGTTTCAGAGCGGGTCGCTCCACAATACATGCTCTACAAGATACCATTTGGGGTATAATCGAGGGTCTGGAGCAAGGGAAAATAACTGCACTAACTTTATGTGACCTCACCAAGGCCTTCGATTGTGTCTCCCATGATATCCTCCTGGAAAAGTTAGGTCGCTATGGAATTTGGGGATTTGCTCTATCTCTAATAGAGTCCCATCTGAGTAACCGTCTACAGTGTGTCAGTTTGAATCATGTCAAATCTGATTACAAAAAGGTCAAGTATGGGGTTCCCCAAGGCTCAGTGCTTGGGCCGATATTATTCGTCATCTATGTAAATAATATATGTAATTAATTTAATGACAGCAAATGCATCTTGTTTGCTGATGATCCATCATCCAAAACCTCAGAATATACAGTAACAAACTTGACACACTCGACAGAATAACAAGAAAACAGGGTAGAAGAGTGGTTCTCAGCAAACAACTTGAAAATAAACACAAACAAAATACAGGAATTATTTTTCCCAACAAAAACGACTTCCGGTACTAGCAGTGAATCAGAAAATAGTACAAAGTTGTTAGGAATAACAATAGATGACAAACTAAGCTGGAAAAGTCATATCGATCACTTGAGCAGCAAACTATCTAGCACCATATTCATACTACGGCAATTGAGAGGTTTAACCAATTTGCCTACACGAAGCGTTTCCGGACATATATCTATGTGGACAATTCATATTGGAATATTGTGAGGAATCACCTCCTGAAGTTAAGTTTGTCAAAGTACTTTTGAATCACCCTGTATATTTCCACCTGAGCTTTTTTCGAATGAACTTGAATATTCTCCACTAATATGGTGATGGATATCATCATTATTGTTTATATTGAAATTCGAACAATTGATAATATTAAAGGGATTCATTTTGTTTGAAATAATTGGTATTTTAAAATGCCTGTTGTAGAAGTCAGAACATGGAGGTAAGGTATCTGATTCATGTTTAGTATTTTCATGTGATAATTTTCTTATGTTTTTAATAATTTTAATTTTGCTTAAAACCGAAGTGTGGAATCTGGTCATGGACGGACTAATAATGGAGTCTGTGAAAGCAATAGGTCATAAAACCCCTGAGTACGCTGACGATATAGTCAGAACCCTGCATTCATTAAAATATAGGGGTTCATCATATTATGATAGCAATTTGGGTGGATGATTCCTTGATTTGTTTGCAATAAATATGAAAAAAAAGAACTGAAAGATAATTTGATGAAGAAATTCTAGATGGAAGATTCAGGGGCAGCCATTGGTATAAGAATAAGAAGAGATTCAATGAACCATACAATTCATCTGGATCAGCAACAGTATTTGGAAGATCTATTACAAAAATTTGATATGAATATTTCGAATCCCGTAAATACTACATTGGATGTGAATGAAAATTTGATGAAGCCAAATGAACAAGATTGCGAAATAATGGAAAAGATTCCTTATAATCAATTAATTCCTTTTTCTAGGGTTCAAATATCTAAAACTTGTCTTAATTCACTTTAATATCACCGGCACACAAAAAAAAAGTTGTCTGTGCACCGGGTGCCACCTATCTACGGGCATGTTTTTCGACCCGCTGAACACGAATTTAAAGTCAGTTTAGGCCGTCCGGGCTTCAATTTCGAGTAAATTGCAAAAAACCCCAAAAAATCGCGAAAATTCGATGTTTTGGCAAGAAAAAAAATTTTGAGATCTAATGCAAGCATAATTTTCATGTATTTTGATCTGTTAAATACTAATTTCGATCGTACTTCAATCATAAACCGTTTTAAATCTGAAAAAATTGTAAAAAATCATCAAAAATTACAAAAATCGAAGAAAATTGGGACTTTGTTTTAATCTATCTGAAAACGTTCTGCGGTTTTTTACCGGCTGAAACTCCCCACAAACGTAACAAAATTGATCAGGACTCTTATTGCATAGATGGGAATTGCTTCTTGTAATAGTATACTCTCCAGTAGCCAAGTTTTCCACTACTGAAGAGCTGCATTCGCTGGATGACGACGCCTGCGGGCCTGCTTTCTCACCCTGACCAGACGCCGATACTGGGTTTCCGAATCCCTGCATCGTAAAGTACTCATCACTTTTACCTGCCATGACGGCACACACGCCGTTAACCCAGGGACTCTGCCAGATGGTTCTGTTGCCCACCGTCACCCCGAGGAGGTGCCCTGGTTGCAAGTACAAGCGATCATGCAATGAAATGAAGTCTGCACTTCGAAGAAGTTGAAATTCCAACACGATGACAAATTTTTACTAAATAAAGGAAAAGGTCGTAGATCATTTGAGAATGAAACAGTACAATACCCTCGAAAAACCGTTAAAAATTCAATTTGTGTACATTCTTGGATCTTAATCTTGTATTTTAGAAATAAAAAATACAAGAAATTTATTCAATTGTGTTTTTAAAAAAAAATCCATTTTTTCAGCAGCAATTTTCTGCTATTTTATCGGTTTTTTGCAGTTTTATGAATGTTTGAGGGGACTATGGGCCAAATTTATTGCAGAATCAGAATTTTTTATTTTGTCAAAATATCGAATTTTCGCTATTTTTGGGGTTTTTTGCAATTTACTCGAAATTGAAGCCCGGACGGCCTAAACTGACTTGAAATTCGTGTTCAGCGGGTCGAAAAACATGCCCGTAGATAGGTGGCGCCCGGTGCACAGACAACTTTTTTTTTTGTGTGCCGGTGTATTTAATAAATGACCAGACTTCGTAAAAAATAGTCAAACCTTAACAAGTTTTAAAAATGTTTCAAACAATTACTAATTGAAATAAGTTATTATAAAGTCGATCAGGCACTATAATAAGTGTTTGTTAATCCACTGTGATTTGTCTGTTATATACATGTTACACAATTAACTGATTGTTATAATATATTATTTACTATCTATTGTTTATTTTTACTTTAGATGAATCACTACTCAGGCACTATAATAAGTACTTGTAAATCTACTGTGTTTTATCTGTTACATATTAATTAATTAATTTTTACTGTTTACTTTCACTTTAGATGAACGACTACTCCTATACAATACTTGATTTCCTTCGGAGAATAAAATTATTATTATTTTTATTATTATTATTATTATTATTATTGGATCCTGAATGTATTTGTCTGTAGGAACTAGACCATGTAGTGTACTCAGCCAATTCAACAGTAATTACGGTGAAATGCACTGGAGAGCAGTGAAACGAGTTTTGAGATATCTGAGAGGTACAGGGAATTATTGTCTGGCATTCAAGAAGACAGGGGATGATATGGAAGGATTTTTGGATGCAGACTGTGCAAATGATGAAAATGACAAAAAATCATACACTGGATTTGTATTTCTATTAGGTGGTGCAGCAGTTTCTTGGAAATCTAGAAAGCAAAGGACTGTGGCATTATCCAGTACAGAGGTTGGATATATGGCAATAACAGAGAGGCAATATTTATGAGAGGACTTCTTCAAGAATTTCTTGGGAGAGATGAAGCAGTTGTTTTATTCAATGATTATCAAGGAGCTGCGAAATTAACCAAAAATCTCATTTCTCATCGAAGAACAAAACACATATACATCAGACACCATTTTTTTCGGCAAACTATTGAAGAAGGAAATGTATCTATCAACTACAAAACGACAAATGACATGCTTGAAGATATAATGACAAAGCCTTTGAATAATCCAAAAACAGAAAATGTGTACATATGATAGGTTTGAGAAAGTAAGATTAAGGGGGATTGTTGGATTTGTGTTTTTATTTTCATCATCAAACGTAACAACATCTTGTATGTGTCATTTTGAGAAATAATTGAATTGATGTCAATGTATTTGTAACAGTAACAGAAAGGTACCCTATCATTCAAGAGTTGAATGATTCCACTAAAATCGTCTTCACATTTGAACTTTTCAGTCAATCTGCATGAAACATATGCCATTTCGGGTAGAGGTGGCGTACGTGGGGACAATATCCACCGTTGGATCACGAAAGTTTTTTACGAGACTCATCTGATTTTTCAATCAAACGGCGAAAATGAAGATACGACTCAGTGTTCTCATACCATCGGTTCGAAAACTTCACGCATAAATCCCGCAAATAGGAGCAATAAAAAACGGTGGCCTCCCAACTTTATTTATCACCTCGTCTCCTTCAGCGACTCTGGTATTAGAATATTATTTTCCAGAAGTGAATGTGAGGGTTTCCATAACAATAGAAAATGAAGTAATATATTTCGTGACTCAAGAAACTCGGAAAGGCAACTTTGGTTTTTCCTATTTTTCCTGCGATAAATTGCGATCATAATGGCAAGAAAATACATTATGTAACACGTGGTGCATGGCAATTGCGAGCACTGGAAGCAGCGATATTGAAAAGTGGAAAATCTTAATAAATTTCTCTTGGGCCGCCTTTTTCTTTCAATGTACATGCTCAAGATAAATGCGCTTCTGAAAGAGTACAATGAAGGTCCTATTTCACTCTCCATAGTGGATTTCTGCAGTTTATTGCCCTATTATGAACTCTCTCTTATATTGTAAGTTTTCCGATTTGTATAAGCGGTCTAGCGCGAATGGAGCCTCCTACAATGAGAGTTCGGTATCAGTACAGGCTATTATTATTATTTTCTCTGTTGAAAAGTCAATGATGTGACAAAATAACAAGAAAAAAATATGATTGAACAAATTGAATTAATGAGTTTATTTCAAATGTATGAAAGAATTTTGTAAATAAACTTCAGAAGTACATGGAAGGAAATAGTACATTGTATACATTGACATGACGTTGACGTGTATACCAATAACTTAATAAAAATTATAAATAACCATATCGAAAATTCAACATCACAATTAAAAATCAAAACATATGAAATGAAAAGGAAGTGCTGGATAGCTGCCGGAATAGTGAAATCGACCCAAAAAAAAAAAAAAAAAAATTATAGAAACAAATCGAATTATCTAATAAGGAAAGCCAAAAGTGACTACTTCAATAATAAAATAGAAATCAATAAAAACGCAAGTGAAAATTTATGGGAATGTATTAATTATATTTCTAAAAAACAAAATTAAAAAATAAATATAATGGAAATGAAAAGTTGGGATGGGAGAACAACAAATAAATCCAAAGAAATTTCCGAAATTTTTTGTAAACACTTCACTGAAGTTGGACAAAAAATGGCCGAAACTTTGGAAATTGGTATTGAAAAAACAAAAATGAATTATTAAAAAAATGCTAACCCAATTTTTCTATCGGAGACGAACGAGACGGAGGTCAAGCAAATAATAATGGATTTGAAAAATAACAAATCTCCCGGAATAGATCACATCAGATCTGAAATTCTTAAAGATATCAAGAAAGAAATCACACTTCCATTAGCGTATATAATAAACAAGTGTATGATGATGGTAAATTTCCAGACAGATTGAAAATTGCCGAAATAAAGCCTCTTTTCAAAAATGGTGATAAACTTGAAGTAACAAATTACCGGCAAATTTCATTTATATCTAGTATTGGTAAAGTTTTCAAAAAAATGTTACAAGATATTAGGCTGAATTCATTCCCCAAAAAGTACAAAATTCTTTC
This sequence comes from Gonioctena quinquepunctata, assembly GCA_018342105.1. Classification (NCBI taxonomy): domain Eukaryota; kingdom Metazoa; phylum Arthropoda; class Insecta; order Coleoptera; family Chrysomelidae; genus Gonioctena; species Gonioctena quinquepunctata. The sequence continues at coordinate 362,966 of JAFIRS010000837.1, forward strand.
TAACAAACAATATAGTTTTCGAGAAAACAGTTCAACATATGATGCAATTGCCAGATTGATAGACATGATAAATAATGCAATCGACAAAAAAACTCCATCTATCTGCATTTTCATCGATCTGGCGAAAGCATTCGATACTGTTGACCATGTTGAATTAATGTCAGTGCTTGAAAATATTGGAATCCGAGGAGTTAATCATCAATTGTTCCAAAGTTATTTATGTGACCGAAAACAATGCGTGAATATCAATGGAACGAGGAGCAGTTATCATAAAATAAGATATGGCGTACCCCAAGGTACTGTTTTGGGGCCAGTTCTTATCAACTTATATATAAATGATCTTTCGAACAAGAACTGTGCGGAGAAGTGGTGAGTTTCGCAGATGACACTGCAATCTTTTACAGAGCACCTGACTGGACAACACTCAAAAACAACATCGAAGAGGACTTTCGGAATGTTGTAAATTTTTTTGACAATAGAATATTGACAAACAATTCCAAAAAAACTCAATTTTTGCTTTTCACGTCATACTCTTCAAATCTACCACCATACAATGAACTCAATATACAATGTGATAACGGCAACTCTTTGAAAATAGAGTCTGTTGATAAAATCAAATATCTGGGTATATACATAGACTCCCACTTGAGGTGGGGAAAGCACATTAATTATATATCAAAAAAATTGAGATTAATGTTATATAGATTCGAGAACATCTCCGACATAATAAATTATAAATATCTGAGGATATTGTACTACGCTTTGGTCGAAAGCCACATTTTCTACGGACTCATAGCATGGTGTGCCGCCTCAGCAACACTGATCAATTACTTACAGAAAATTCAAAAGTGCATCCTCAAAATGATCTACAAAAAACCGAGGATGTATCAATCTGATAGACTCTACCAAGAAACGGCATTGATGAATGTTTACCAACTTTATGCAAAAACGATCCTTTTAAGACAGTACAAAAATGAATCATCCCTGGTACACATTCAACACTCTTACGATACAAGAAACAGAAACAAATTCGTAATACCCAGAGCAGAAACACAATAGGTCAAAGATGTCACACCTTTTTAGGACCGAAACTTTTCAATGAGCTGCCATCGGAATTTAAAAGAATCAATTCGTTTCAAATGTTTAAGAATGAAATTGAAACTTGGCTTTTCACCATTCCCTTGAGCACACTACTAAACCTCATATCCACATACAGAACATGCTATAGTCTAGCACCATCCAATTCAACATCTTAGTTGTAGTTATAATTAAAATTTATTATTGATATTATTATATATATATATATATATATATATATATATATATATATATATATATATATATATATATATATTTATGTGTGTGTGTATATAATGTATGTATGTGTATATGTATGTATATCTGTGAATATATGTGATTATTGTGTGTATGTATGTACTGCATATAATTTTAATAGTTATGTGATTATAAAAGCGATGCAATAAACACAGATAGTGGACAAAAGCAACAACAACAACTGGAATGCGATTTTGTTTTATTGAGTGGTGCGTTGTCATTGTATTGTCAATATTCTAATAGGACAGTTTGAAGTGTTTTGATATAGCCGAACAGTTTATATTCACCGAATATGCAGATATGCATGCATTGTATGGACGAGCATTTGGTAATGCTGCAGAAGCCCGTCGTCTGTATGCCGAGCATTTTCCCAATCGAACGTTACCGGCAAGAGAAACGTTCGAGCGTGTCGATCGCAGCTTGAGGGAGACAGGTATGTCAAATAGATAATTAATTAGAGCCTGTTGTTTTATTTCGATATTATTGTAGGTTCAGTTTTGCCAAAACGAGGTGATGAGGGCGTTCCTAGGGCTGTGCGTACCGTTGTATTGGAGGAAAATGTTTTGGAAGCTGTCGCTGAAGATCCTTCAATGAGCATCATAAACCTATCAGAAGAGTTCCATACATCCAAGTCCACTATTCATAGAATAATTAGGGAACAACTGCCCTACCCATATCACATCCAGAAGGTACATGTCATGACACCTGAATATTTTTCAGCATGACTTGAGTATGCCAATTGTTCCTGGATAAGCAAAGAGAGGATATGACTTCTGATACTCGTTTTATTCACTGATGAAGCAGGTTTCAGTAGAGATGGAGTAATCAACTCTCATAATCTCCACATATGGGCCGAAGTGAATCCCCATGGGATATTGCAAACCAAACACCAACGGGAATTCAACGTGAATGTTTGGGATGGTATCATAGGAAACCATCTTATAGGACCATTCGTTCTACATGACCGATTGAATGGAGAACATTATTTGGAGTTCATTCAGAACGATTTATGGACTTTTGGAACATGTTCCATTGCAAACCCGAGGAGATATGTGGTTTATGCATGATGGCGCTCCTCCTCGTTCTAGTTTGATAGTGCGGGACCATCTGAACCAGATTCTCCCCAATAGATGGATAGGTAGAGGTGGGCCATATTCATGGCCACTGCGGTCTCCGGATTCAAATCCATTGGATTTCTTTCTGTGGGGGCATCTGGAAATCCCCGTTCACGCTACACCCATTCACATCAGAGATGCCTTGTTGAATAGAATTACATTACATTTTGAAGCCATACGAAACTACCCTGGCATGCTATTTCAAGTGCAGAGAGGGTGTTTGCGCCGACTAAGAAAATGTATTGAGAGAGACATGGATCATATCGAGCAGTTTTTGTATCGGATTTTGCATTTCTGTTGGCTCTTGAGGCTTGCGATTGATTATTTACACCACGAGTTTTGTAAGGTAAACGTGTTTGCATGATAAAATTTTTTCATGAACATTGTACCTATCATTTCCATTTTCATTACAAATTAATCTTTTCGAATAATGGTAGACATCTCAGGTTGGATGTCGTCGAACAAAAATGAATTTTTATCAAAAATCGTTGCTCCGATCGATTTTCCACACGAGTACTTTTATTCAGGAAATTGTCTAGGTAACTTTGTTTTGTTGAAACATATTAACAAATCCCAGTCATTTCAAAGTTTCGGGGTGTGGACCATCGGGGGTAGTCCGTTCCTGACTTTGTAGCAAAACAACTGACTCCCACATGAATGCTCATTGAAGGAATTCATTTGTGCAGTCAATCACCAAAATTTAGATGATTGAGAATATTCACTTTGGAAGTTATCAAAGAAATACATTTTTCATTTTGTAACTTTGAGGGCCCGTAACTTGGTAACGAAGGCTTTTAGGAACAAAAGTTATATGAAGTACTGGTGATATTTTGACCCTATCTATACATTCCTGAGAGAAAAAGGGGAAGTCCAGGGACACCCTGTATAAGTAAAACAGATTGCAATTATAGATATATCCAAGTTGAAAGAGATAAAATTTGAAATAAAACAAGTACTCATTCATCACAGAAGGAAGCGCCAGGTTTTACTCGAACAAGCAGAAGAAACAAGCAGAAGAAATGCAAAGGAATAATCGATCTGTTTGTTCCGCGTTTCTGTGGTGAGAATCGAACAGAGCAGACTGGGAGTTTCAGATGTTAATTTTTCAACCTAACTTCTCAAACGTCCAAATAGGCGATTAAAAGATATATTCAGGTTTTCTTTTATATTCAAACAAATATCATTGTTGGCTAGTTCGTCCTCGATATGTTAGTCTTCCAAAAAATCTAGTATGTTGTTATTTTTTTAAATGACTTCATGCAGAATATGTGCGTTCATATTGGGTTATGTTTATTTTTCTTTCAGATGGTGACCAAAGAAAGAATGTTCATGTTTTTCGAGGTTTTCATTAATGCGGACATTCAAAGGTCTACAGGATCTACCGATGTAGGATGCATCACAATCATTCCAATTCAAATTACAAATACCACTTTTTGATAGTTTGTTACGTTTGACCAAATATCCACTCAGGTTAATAGATCTTATAGAAAATTTCAATGTTGTCCACCTTACTTTTCATACATTCGGAAATCTTTGGGATATGTTGTTATTCAAGAATGGAATTGAAATATATTTATCTATTATAGTATTGATGATTCAAAAAGCCAGTTTTTTCTTCATTTTATTTTTGAATTTTTGTTTGAGGTAGTTAATCAAGTTGGGATCGTAACCATTAGTGTGAGCTGTTTGTTCCAAAACATGTATTACTTTGTTGTATTGAAAAATTGATAATGGAGAGTATTCGAGAGTCGGTGAACATAGAAATTGGAAGCTGCCATTTTATGCTGATGTGGATGATCAGAACATTTATGTATGGCATGCTCTGTCGGATTTGGCTTTCTATAGATACCGAACTCTAAATTGCTGTTATTTTCATTCATTGTGATGTATACAAAGTTAAGTTCATTATTTGATCCGACCTCCAATGTGAATGTGATGTTTGGGTGTATATTATTGATCTTATTTAGAAGATGAACAGCAGCAGCATTATCTTAATTTCCATTTATGAAAACCAAACATTCATCCACATATTCATTCCAGTGAAGAATTTCCATGTTATTATCAATCACAATATATTTACTTTCCAAACTATCCATGAAGATATCTGCTAGGATAGGTGAAAGACAACTCCCGATAGCAAGATCTTCTATTTGTTGGTAGAATTTATCGTTGAAAGTGAAGAAATTTTTGGATGAACATAATGAGAATTGATATCTGTGATTTTTTCATCGTCTACGTTAGCAGCTGTCAACAACATTCTTTATTAATACGATTTCTCTTAGTAAGACTGAGGTGAAAAAAAATTCCACATCAGAAGACAGCAATTCTCAGGGGGGAAATTCATAGACTGTAATTTTTCAATTAGATCTGAAGTGTTCAATACTGAATATGAAGCTTTGAAGTTCAGAGAACGACTGGATTTTTTGGAAGACTCACCTATCGAGGTAGAACTAGCCAACAATAATTTTTGTTTAAATATAAGAAAAACTTGAACAGATCTTCTATTTCCCCTATATAGACGGTTGAAAAGTTAGGTTGGAAAATTAACATCCAAAACTGTCAGTCTGCTCTGTTCGACTTTCACCACAGAAACACAAAACAAAACAGATTGACAATTCTTCTTCTGCATTTCTCCTGCTTATTCGAGTAAAACCTGGCGGCTACTTTCTGTGATAAATAAGAACTTGTTTTATCCCAAATTTTATCTCTTTCAACTTGGATATTTCTACAATTTCGATCTGTTTTACTTATATACAAGTTTAATACCTGTTTGACATTGTGAATGTCGTTATTTTTTATGGATTCTTTTTGTGCCAACCTGACGATTAAGTGTTACTTGAAGATTACGAACCAAAAAGTTCACAGAAAACTACCAAATTCCACTTGCCCACTTACTTCCAGGAAAGCACTGGAGATGACCTTCTAGACTGGAAAATGGTGGAAAGCTCCAACTACAGACTCGATTCTTCTATTGTATTGCTCCCTGCCGAATTTGGTTCCAATCTATCGAATATATTTTGAATAATTGAATGATACAGTTTTGAATTCCTTTTTTTTTTTTGACAGATGTCAGTTGGAGAAATAATTTTGACTGCTCTGGACTTTCAAACATGTCAAGTCAAGTTTCGTGCGATCAAGTTTTTGTCACTTTTTAATCGTGACACTCCCTTTCGTCAGATGACAATCAAAAACTAATGGTCGCAAACGGCCCAGGAACTGTATCTTCATACCAAATTCCAGCTCGATTGCTCAAACGATTCGGCACTTATCGTGGAAGATTATGACACTCACATAGACAGACGGACTTCACTCTGGAAATGGTCTCAATCTTCTCGCAAGATCTTGAGACGTATATTTCCGTCAATATCTTGATTTTTTTTTGGTACGATTACTTTACTTGACCATTTCAGGGGTACGGTCAAGTAAAAACATTAAGAAGACCGAAAGTGGGTTACTGAAAATATCAGGATTTATTTGTTGTGTTTACTTTCATGATGCTGTTCATTTTCCGTTATTCTTGCTGTAATTGTTTTCCTTAAAATACTTTCGTGTATAACTTGATATAATTTTAGCATTACATGAAATTGATTACGCTTATATAATCACAACAATGATTTCTTCAACAAATAAGCTTATCAATAAAGAAACATATCGATACCGAAATATTCAATTTTTAGGAATGATTTCAGATATATTTTTTCATAAAAATCAACTTACCTCGGGAATCTTGAGGACAAGAACTAATTCCATTTCATTTCTCGTCTACGAATTCTTCTTGGCTGACTTTCCGAAATCGTCGTCGTAAATAACCTGAAAAAACCGATCAAAAAACTCAGCAAGTCTGCTAAACATCACACACCCAATTAAATATACCTCAGTCACTTCCAAAGAATAGCAAATACCTTTGCCTTTGTTCTCGAACTATTTTCGTTTGTTTTTTCGGGTCCCAATCCTGAAGCATTCAAAGTCGACTGAAATACCTGCATTGTTTTTCAATGAGCAGGAATTGTTGGAAATGCGTTATAAACGACCCGGTTCGCATAAGAAGATGTGTGAACATTTGGGAACATCAAAGACAGATTTTTTTCGGTTTGAGTAGCGAAAGAAGGCTCTCATCACAAATGTGAGCTTGTGAAGTCGCTCGAAACGAAGTCATTCATCATTCAGTGTCCGATCGCTTTCTAACGCTTTTTTATGCTAGACTGGAAAAAGAAGTATAGACAGATGGGGATGGATTGGAAGTCGATTTGTATGTGACTAAGTAACGGTTAAAATGCCATCGCAGATTCAAATGCAAAAATATACGTTCATTTAGGTCAAATTCATAATCGAGAATTAAAAATATCAGATAGCTCATGCCCAACTTTAAAATAGTAAAATTTTTATAATTCTCATTATTTAAACTTGTGTTAATAAAAAAACACCTATTTGAATAAGGGGAAGTTAATAATACTTGCTGAAGTAACTGGAAGAAGTTATTGGTCCTAATCAAAGGCCATTTGTTGAAAGTTAAAACAACAGGAATTGTTGGTAAGTAATTGAATAATAATTAATTGCCTATTTGATATCAGTAATTATTTATGGTACTCGAATCTGTAGTCATCTGATCATGTGTTCGCCTTAATTATCAATTTTTAATAAGAACTAAATTGTATACTGAATCCACGATGCAATATACTGAAATTACAAAACATTCTCAATTAATTTGTTGAAATTATAAACAGGATGTTCATAAAATCAGATGTGGAATCATCTGCGACTGAAAGATAAACTTTAGTCACTATCTTCCATCGTCAAGATAACCTCTTGTGGGGTATTCATGTTGAAAAGGGAAACATTCTCAATTAAATATTGATAGAAAGATTTTTCTGTGAATTGAAAAATCCACGATTAAAAGAGTTATTTTTGTGAATGTCTAATGAAAACTACTTCGTAAAGCACGTGGACATTGAACTACATCTGATAGATATTCTAAAAAGGCCCTAATTCAAAAGAAAAAATCTGAAATTGAAAATTTGCATTTTCATTCAGATAGTTATTTGATTTTCTATTCCAGTCTTGATTAGGAACTCAAGACTGGAATAGAAAATCAAATAACTATCTGAATGAAAATGCAAATTTTCAATTTCAGATTTTTTCTTTTGAATTAGGGCCTTTTTAGAATATCTATCAGATGTAGTTCAATGTCCAGCGTGGCTTTAGCCGGGGAAGTAGTTGGTTTTCTGTTTAGACATTCACAAAAAATAACTTCATTTTAATCGTGGATTTTTCAATTCACAGAAAAATCTTTCTATCAATATTTAATTGAGAATGTTTCCCTTTTCAATTCTCAATTAATTTTTTTAACAAAATTACAACACTTTTGTTGTAATATTATTGAAAAATTTCTGAATTTTAAAAAAATTTTTTAATTTTACTAAACAAATTCTCGACAGATGTTAAGTACTTGGAACCCCTCAAGGCAGTGTCCTTGGGCCATTACTTTTTCTAATATTCATCAAAGATCTCTCTAGTTATTCAACTGATGCGAAAGCTCTCATTTATGCAGACTATACATGCACGATAATATCAGATCACCGTAATTGAAAAATCTATGCCTGCGAAATTTCTTGGAACACTATTCGATAGTAATCTGTATGTAAAAAATTCAACCAGTGTGTTTATCTATTGACGGTTTCTGAATCTATGTTAGATAGGGATACCCTATTGAATGTGTATTACTCATATGCTTACTCTGCAATCGCTTATAGTGTTATTGTATGGGGACAAGGGCGTGATATTCAAAGGGTTTTTGTTTTGCTCAAAAGAATATTACGGTTTTTATTTGAGCAATATCTCCAAACTTCATGTCGCGATGTATTCAAAGACAAAAACATTCTCACTGAGCCATATAAATCGGCTCCAACATAAATTGACAAAAAATTCTGATATGAATTTGTTAGTGAAAAAAAATCAAATCATACCTTTCACAAAAAAAAATTCCCTCATGGCTTCTTAATGAATCAAAAAATAGTTCTTCATATGAAGTCTTCCAAGGTAGGTTGAAAAAATTTGAATAGAAAATTGTTTTTATTCTTTGGGGGAATTTAACGATTTTCTCTCTATCGGTGTTCATTGAGTTGTCAACTGTACTTTCACACCTCCAATTGTAATTGTAATGTTATTTTTGTGTTTTGATGTTGAAATATTTCATACTCTTGTAAACTCGCAATTGTTATTTGTGTTATATACGTGTAATTTGTGGTTTTTCATATGTTATTCGTAGTGAAAAGGGAAACATTCTCTATTGAATATTTTTTTTTTTTTTTTTTATTGAGCATATACGCATCAGCCAATAGGCTATTAGCGGCAAAATATTTACAGTCATTACAATTTGTTATATTTTGTACAGGATGTTCGATTCTCGGAGGAATGTAATAATATTGTCTGTTGTGCATTCGTTGAAGATTTTGCTTAAATCACTGGGAAATCCGTTATTCAGTCTTTGAACTGCGAAACAAGGACACTCCACTAAGATGTGCTTTATTGTTAGTGGCACTTCACATAAAAAACATTCAGGTTGAGGTTCATTTGTAAGTAGGTGTTCATGTGTAAGGCGTGTGTGACCTAGGCGAAGTCGAGTGATGACTACTTCATGGAAGCGGTTGGATGACGTGTCGGACCATGCTTGAAAAGCTGGTTTGATCTCCTTTAGTTTTGAGACTTTTGTTTGCCAATAGTGGTTCCATGTGTCAGCTATTCTAGAATGAAAATAGGGTTTCAAGTCTGCTGCTAGTGTTCTCGTGTGGGGAATGAGTGCTGGATTCTCTAAGGCATCCTTCGCGTGTTTGTCAGCTAGGTCATTTCCTCTTATGCCAGTATGAGAGGGAACCCATAGAAAAGTTACTGATTGATTGGAGCTAAGTAGTTTCAATTCTTCTTTGATCAGTTTCCTAGGGATGATGGGTATATGTTTTGATATCAAGTGTAGAGAGTTCAGAGAGTCAGTTATGATCAGAAAGTTACTTCCAGATGCTGTTTTTATGAAACGGAGAGCTTTGTAGATTGCATGAAGTTCTCCAGTGAGGATGGTAGCGGTTTCGGGTAGTCTGCATTCTTTAGTGACTTCATCTGTTACGAATGCGCAGGCCACACCACTGTTTGTCTTGGATGCGTCGGTGAAGATTTGTATATGTGAGGGATATTGGGATATTATGGCTTGATATGATGCATGGATCAATTGCGTATTGGTTTCTTTTGTTCAGAGTTTGGGTATTTATGGATGGTGGGGTAATGAGCCATGGTGGAGTTTTGTGAGTACTGGAAGCTTGGATTGGGGGAATTTCCTGTAGTTGGATGAGAGCGAGAGATCGTTTTATCCTTTCGTAGAAAGGAAGATGTGTTTTTGCGTGTTGACTGATTGGAAAGTATCTGATTTGGTGAATGTTCTGATCTTGACGTTTTGCTGCATAGGATAGACTCAGCTCTTGCCTTCTCAGGTGCAAAGGTAGCACACCGATTTCGCAGAGTAGACTATCGATGGGGGTAGTTCTGTAAGCGCCGGAGATAGTGCGGAGTGCATTGTTATGAATTGTGTCCAAGACTTTGAGAGTAGTAGTGGAAGCTGATGAATAGGATATGCAGCCGTAATCTAATTTAGAGCGGATCAATGTTCTGTATAATGTAAGTAACGTCTTTCCATCTGTGCCCCATTGTTTGTTTGCAAGACATCTAAGGAGGTTCAATCTCTTTTGGCATGTTACAGATAAGTATCGAATATGGGGTTTCCAGGTGAGGGCTTGGTCGAATATTAGACCTAAGTATTTTATTTCATCAGTATAGGACAATATTCGGTCGTTGAGTTTCAAAATTGGTAAGTCCTGGAGTTGCTCTGGTCGTTTGGTGAAAACAATACATTTAGTTTTTTCTGGGGAGAATTTGAGTCCGCTTCTTGAGGACCAGGAATCGAGATTATTCAGTTCATGTTGTAGCAGGCAGGCCATGCTTTGGATGTTTTTGCCTTTTGTGAAAATAATGAGGTCATCAGCGAACAGTCTGGCTTGAACTGGTTTTGAAGAGTTTTGAGTATGTCATTGATTCCTATGAGGAATAAAGTAGGACTTATCACAGAACCTTGTGGAGTGCCGTTTTGTGGATGTTGAACGGTTGATAAAGTGCTATTTGTTTTCACTTGATAGTGTCTATTTGAAAGGAAGTTTTGGATGAAGGCTAAGATGTTGCCTTGATATCCCCAGGATTCCAGGGTTTTAAGTATTTTGTGGTGCCACGCCATGTCAAATGCCTTATATAAGTCGAAGTAGATTGCCATACATTTCTGGTTGTTTGAAAAGGCTCCATTGATGTTGGTTTCAAGGTCTACGAGATTGTCTGTTGTAGATTTTAAGGGGCGAAAGCCCGCTTGTTCTGTGAATAATTGGTTATTCTCCTCTAAGTTCCACATGAGACGTTTGTTAATGATTTTCTCGAGCAGTTTGCATAAAGCACATGTGAGAGCTATCGGTCGGTAAGAATCAGCTTCTGTGGGGGTTTGTTTGATTTCAATATTGGAATTATGTTAGCTGATTTCCATAATTCCGGAAATGTATGTTGTGTCCAAATTATGTTGAAAAATTCAAGTAAAAAGTTGAGGGATTCTTCAGGTAGGTGCTTCAGAAAGGAAGCAGGTATGTCATCGGGTCCAGCGGATGAATCTTTCAACGTGGCCATTGCTTCGAGTAATTCGGCTTCAGAGATTAGTGTGTTGATGGGATCAGTATCTGGAACTATTTGTAGGGGATTCTCTTCTTCTCTTTCTTTATATGTCAAGAATTTGTGGTCGTAATTGTTGTTTGCTGATATTTTGCTGAAGTTTGTGGCAAGTTCATTCGCTATGTCCGATGGGTTAGTGATTGTCTTCCCTTGTGCTTCTAGTTCTTGAATGCCATGATGAGCATTTGCGCCAGTAATTTTCTTGATTTTCCTCCAAACCTTGGTGAGTGGAGTGTTTATGTTAATACTTTGCACATATTTATGCCAAGAGTCTCTCTTAGCTTTGTTGGTTACTTGCTTAGCAATGGCTCTTTTTCTCTTTAAGTCAATCAGGTTGTATGTGGTGTTGTTACGTTTAAAGGTATTCAAGGATTTTTTACTCTGCTTTATTGCACGATTACAATCAGCGTTCCACCATGGTACTATCTTGTCCTTGTCGATGTATTTCGTTTTTCCCACTGCCTGTGATGCAGATTGTATTATGATGTCATTGAATTGTGAGAGGATGTCATCAATGGAGTTGTTTATTGATATGGTCGATATTTTCGTTTTGATGAGTTCTTGAAAGAGATCCCAGTTTGCTGTGTCCAGTTTCCATTTTGGTTCAGGTGTATGGGGAGTTTTGGTGCTGCTGTTGTTGGTTATCATAATTGGAAAATGGTCGCTTCCATGCAAATCTTCGGCAACTCTCCATGTGTGGTCGATTAAGATAGAAGGACTACAAAGGGAAAGATCGATGGCTGACGAGCTTCCTGAGGCCAGATTAAAATGTGTGTTGGCACCGTTATTCAGAATTGCAAGGTTCGAGCTGTTGATTGTATTAGCAATTTTTCTCCCCAGAGGTGTTGTTTTCTGAGATCCCCAGATGATATTGTGTCCATTGAAATCTCCTAAGATCATTTTAGGTGAGGGAATTTGATCAATTAGGTTTCGGAGGTCATTTTCCTCTATATCACAGTTTGGAGGGATATATATACTACAAAGATGCATTTTTTGTGATGTGCCAATTTCTACTGCAACGGCTTCAAGGGTTGTGTTGAGAGGAATTTGTTTTGAAATCAAATGAGATTTTATAGATGGCGACCCCTCCCGAAGCGTGGTCTCTGTCTGTACGGTTTTATGGTATATGTTGTATGATTTGAGGTTTAGGCAATGAGAGTTCTTGAAATTTGTCTCCTGTATACATATGGCATCTGGTGAATGTAGATTTATGAGAATTTGAAGCATTGGTAGTCGTGTTCGGAACCGTTGAGATTCCATTGCATAATTGTTCTGTACATTTTATTGACTTGAGAAAAGGATAGTGGTTAGTAAGTGGATGAATCGTAAGTGGATGAATCGCTTTCAGCATCGATGGTACCTGGAGTGATTAGTTTCAGAAGTTTGGTCTTCAACTTGGTGCATCTAGTTTTAATTTTTTGTCTGTTAGTTGAGGACGAATCTCTTCTAGCATTGTGATGATTTTTGGGGTTCATTGATGTAGTCGTTGGCGAGAGCTAGTAGGTTTTGCATCCATAGGAATTTTCTATGAAATTTTCCAGTTGTTGACTGTTGAGAGGATATTGAGGGAATGGTTATCTATGAGTTTCTTTACGCTTTCAGGGAATCTGTAGGTATGGTCTGTTTGGAGCTTTTCGCTTTGTACTTTTCTTGTGGTTGATTGATGGTGTTGCAAAAGTTTTGTCGGTGTCCCTCAGGGTGGGGTAAGTATTTCTGAGACGCCCGTTTCTGTGACGAAGCATTTGTTTGGTGATGATCTAGAGGGATATCGTTAATGTGGGGTTCTTCCTCGAGGACAGTTGTTGGTTGGGAGATGGTATGATCGATTGTTTCTGTTGAGATAATATGTGGTGGATGTGGGTGTGAATAATTTCTTGTGTGGTAGTTTTGGTATTGCTCTCAGATGTTAGTTGCTGCACTTGTGGGATGGATTGAGATTGTAGTGCTATAGGATGAGTATATTGAGGTGGATTTTGAGAATTAGGGGGTAGGGTTCGAGAGATGGGAGGGGGGTAGGAGATTATTGGCTTGGTGCATTGTGATGCATTATGGCCGATTTGTTTGCATTTGAAGCAAGTGTGATTTTCTCTTGAAATAAAAATTCTATATGGTACTTCCTCGTAATCCAAGTCAATGTGTTCTGGTATTTGTATATTTTCAGGAGGAGAAATGTATATTTGCCTCTGAAACTGAGGATATGACTATATGCCGGATCAGAGGCACCTATCTTTAAGGATGACATGGGAGACATAAGTTTCAATCCATACTGAGGAGAGTATCTGTAAGGAGTTCAGTGGAATGCTGGGGCTAACATTTGACAGGAGAAGTCTTTCTGAAGGAGTGATTAATCGACGAGCTGGGATTACTGTACCATTGAATGTGATTTCTCCATGGTCATCCAGGAATTTATCCACTAGATCTATGTTGGTTAGATATATACAAATCCTATTGCTTGAGATGCGTGAGCAGAAGGCTATGTTTTTGGGGTTAACAATTGGTCCGAGTTTTAGGAGGTAGTCTTGGATTTTGAGTCCGTCTAAGGAAGTAAAAACAATGGCTTGATCTTTGCTTGGAAGTTTGTTTGTTGTTTGGCTAAGAGCAGACGAGTATGTTTTTGAATTAGAGGTACTGTTTGTTTGGTGGTTTGCATCATTCATAGTTTCCAATGTAGTAGAGGTTATTCTGATGGGCATATACATAAATTCCTTTCCGAAAGCGCTCATTCCATGCGTGTTCTGAGTCCGCCCCTGGCGAAACTCAGATACACGAGATACGTAGCTGATAAGCGACTATAGGTAGTGATTGTTTGGAATATTTTGATTCTTTGTAGATTTATGCTTTTTCTGGTGATGGTAAAGGGTACTACAAGTAAAGTTCGTATATCCAATTTCACGTTACACCACTCACAGTAATTAGTAAGCGTTTTCAATCGCGAATATCTTGGATAATTTCGGGACCGGCTTAGAGGTTATTAAGTCGACTAAGTGCAGGACCGAACTCCCTCTATTGAATATTGATAGAACGATTTTTCTGTGAATTGAAAAATCCACGATTAAAATGAAGTTATTTTTTGTGAATGTCTAACAGAAAACAACAACTTCCCCGGCTAAAGCCACGCTGGACATTGAACTACATCTGATAGATATTCTGAAAAGGCCCTAACTCAAAAGAAAAAATCTGAAATTGAAAATTTTCATTCAGATAGTTATTTGATTTTCTATTCCAGTCTTAATTAGGAACTCATAGAGATGGATGAGGCAAAGAAGAATGTTTTCCAAAAGAGAGTACTCACCAGAAATCATTCATAACATTGACGCAGGAGAGACATCGCATTCACTAGGTCTTCAATACATTTTTGTCGACGAAAATCTATTTCACGCTTCCACGATCATCAGGAAGACCGGAAGAAATGGGAAACACATTTTCAAGAAGCAATCTCACTTTGCAAAGATGGAAAAAGTTGGAATCATTTCTTTTGGAGAGACACTTTGAAATTAGTGTTTTCCTACATTAAAACCTGTCATGGGGTATGATAGATTGATTTGTTGAAAATATAAACAGGATGTTCATAAAATCAGATGTAGTTCAATGTCCAGCGTGGCTTTAGCCGGGGAAGTAGTTGTTTTCTGTTAGACATTCACAAAAAATAACTTCATTTCAATCGTGGATTTTTCAATTCACAGAAAAATCGTTCTATCAATATTCAATTGAGAATGTTTCCCTTTTCAACATGAATACCCCACAAGAGGTTATCTTGACGATGGAAGATAGTGACTAAGGTTTATCTTTCAGTCGCAGATGATTCCACATCTGATTTTATGAACATCCTGTTTATATTTTCAACAAATCAATTTATTCGTAGTATTTTATACTTATGCCGACACGTCCACATTGTATAATAGAAAAATTGATTTAATAAAATTGCATTGAATTGAACATAGGTACTAATGGTTTGTACAGTTTTTTATTGGTGTACTTCTATTCTATTCACAGAGTACAAGAATTTTTTCGTTTCTGTCCTGAAGATGTAGTGGGGAATTATATTTTTCGTGGTTTGAGGTGAGTAATTCAAGACTCTAGAAGGTGAAAACTTATACAGCATGGTTCGCAGAGTTTTAATCATTAGCCACCCCCAAATATTGAACCTTATCAGTTGCGTTTATTGTAACAGTATGATCATCAGTGATTGTATCATATTATGTAATTTACGTAATTAATTTGATTGTTTGTTTGTGTGTTTGGCGCGGAAACTTACATTAGTTTAGGAGCTTAGTTATTAAGACTAAAAAGGTTTCTTTTATTTTTTGCTTTTCAGTTTCTGTTTTCGTCGGTTTAATTTTTTGTTGAAAAGTTTTCATCTCCAAACTTTGGCTTCTCCAGATATCTTACTACGTTCAGAAAAAATCATGGACGCACTCTAATCCCGATGTTGTCTTTTCAGAAATCGCAACAAATAGTAATATAACTCCATTAGTTCCATTAGCTCGGGTTACACATTCGCTTTTTGAAAATGAACTCACGCGTAACTCTCTAGACTACAACTGTTCCACTGCTGAAAAACGATTGGAAACCATTTTGACTGAATAGTCGATCAAGTCCAGCGATTCGCCAATGCGGTGCATCATACATTGGCGTTATGTCACCTCATAAAAATTATCCTGATTGATTATTCTACCATAAATAACGTACTCGGTCTGCAATAATTAGTTTCTGTGTACGATAGTTAAACCAATTATACCGCGCAACAATAAAACTATGCGAATAACGGACGAGTTATCCGGAAACGTTCGATTTAATTCAATCACTCTTTGCGTATCTGCAATATTCGTTGTTTATTAGCGGACGATTTGGGGTTCAGTCGGGTTAGCTGATATGTGTGTTTGTGAACACATTCGGGAATCTGATTATTTCTTGGCCCTACAAGCCGGATTGTGATTATCATATAAATAATTTATTTATTCCTCCATACATCATGAGTGTATCAATGTATTTATCAGTTTCACTGTTTCAATTGATTTTTATGAAAATAACTTCGTTACCACTTATTCTCACGCTTGTTATATGGGAATTGAGAAAAACACTTTCAACAAATAATTAAACCGACGACAAAATGAACTGAAAAGTAACCAATTTAGAGTCGGCGCCAATCAAACAAAAGGCGGCGGTGCATCCCTTTTCCGGGAATTGCCGAGTGTTTCCGAAGTTAATATCAGCGAGACAGCTATCCGAACAGGCACACACGTGAGAGCAAACGTCGTTGCATTCTTGGAATGTTATTGTTTATCGCTGGAGATTTCACGTTGCATTTTTATGTTATTTTGATTATTCCTCCGAAGTAATTCAATGATCTTCCTTGATTATTTGTTTGTCGCCGACTCAAAATGAGTTACTTACATTAGTTGAGGAGTTCAGTATTTGGGAATAAAAAGGTTTATTTTATTTTTGGCTCTTCAGTAATATTTCGCCGGTTTGAATTTTTATTTAAAAGTGTTTATTTCTTAATTTTTGTGTGGCTAAAATCTACTAATGGTAAACAAAAGGCAATCACTTCATCAAACGATTTTCACTAAACTGGGGTAACAAAACCACAACACGTGTTTCGCTATACAATAGCTTCTTCAGGTGGAGATAATACTACAGTTTTTTTTGTACCCACATTGGCAGACATTTTGACAGGAACAGTACCACTAGAAATAGAGTTAAAAACGGAATACGAACATAAAAGAAAACACAAACAGGAGTATGAAAACACAAAATATAGGACGAAGGATAAAATACATCCCGCAGCACAAATGAGACAAGATGAAGCAGAAGTAGAAGAGTAAATTCTTATTTACGCCGACGCCAGTCAAAATAGGGAGAAGCGAACATACGGACAAGATTCAAAGCAGAAAACAACGTATGGGAGGTCAAAGGAGGGAGAGTTTTAGGAGGTAATGACATACACAGGGCCGAAGTGTACTGGAAGCTGTAAACTGGGGAATCAAGAAAGAGAAGAGAAGAAGAATAACAATGATAACAGACTCAGAAAAGGCAGTAGACAGAATTTTCGAAGGGCGGTGTTCAATTGCGCGGACCTTCCCGTCAGACACAGGGTGCTCGTGTTCGTCCCTGGGTCAGAAAACACACCATCGGATCCAGAACCCGGATCTGAGGACTCAGGAATGGACTCTAATGAGCCAAAACACTGAGAAGGAAGGAGGATAACTCATGGCCTTCTCGGTGGACGACGTTTCGTTCAGGACGTTGGAGAGGATGCAATTCCGAGCCAACTACGGGCTCGAATGAGTGCTTCTCAGGGCCTTAACAGACAAAGACCTGGACGGATAGGAGTTATCAAGATAAAGCTCTGGCACTGTGGGGCTGCCACGGCAGTACTTGCAGGGGTCATGAGGGACTTCGAAGTGTCTCTTATTCAGGAACCATGGACCCCACAGGGTGGAATCAAGGATGTGGGAGGGATGAGCGAAAAGTAAGTACATAGCAGATCCACTGAACACGCGCCAGTAGAAGGTCACCTTGATAAAATGGGACTGTTCAACGCCGATCTAACATGCAGATTATGAGGCAAGGAACCAGAAACAGTAACTTTGGATTCCGGAAGACAATCAAAGAGTCGTCGGAGGTCTTGACCAGACCAGCCAACTGGTTAGAGTTTTTAGTGATGTAGCGCTGAGGTAAAGGGGGCATAGAAACCCCAGAACTCAATGAGTGAGTCTTTGTAAGGTGTGTATGAAGGATATCCTCCGCCCCCCCCCCTTCCCCCCCAAAAAAAGAGTCCAGTAAACGTTCATAATTTCCAAACGCTGATGGAATTCTCATTATTTTTAAAGAGTTAGAATATGCTATCGTTATTTCTTTGGGTGCGAAAGTGAAATCTATAAACTATTACCCCTTTCGGCCAGTCGCTAGGTGTATGTAATTTATTTTAGAGTTCTGGGCCATCTTCAATTCTATATGGAATATTCCTTCCCACAGAGTTCACTTTGTTCAGGTCGAATTGGTGTCGTAGAGATCATTTTTTTTTATATTTTTTGATTGCCCCAGAGGTGAAGGATGGTTTGTGATGTTAATGATGTCATTTCAGAAGCCAAATAAAGATGAAAGTTTTCATCTTGCAATCTCCTATTCAGTGACGTGGACAAGAGAAAAATAATATAGAAAAGGTAATTATCGACTTCCTGTTTAAGATTCTAGGTTAAATTTTGCTGTACTAACGATATCATATGGGAATGGAAAAACTAAAGCAGAACCCAAATCTTTGACGGTATTCAAGGATTCCATTCATCCCTAGTTTGGAATTTTCCCATTGAAAATGAACATTTTCATAATAGGGGCACATGCTTGAAATAGTTTTTTGAAATACATCGATGGAATTGAATGTAATGAACATATCGGTGTAATGAAGATATGGATGGATTGTAACCGTTTATTCAACAGGTAATCAGAAGATCGGAGTTCAATTATTATCATAAATCAATTATATTTCACTCATCTCACTTTCAAATTAAATATCACTGAACATTATTTGTTGCTCCCGACGAGCATCATCGATAATGACACATTAATTATGTTTGGATATGAATGAATTAAATATGTGCCATGCTAATGGCCGCTGCTCCTGAATATAAATTAATTGAAATCGATAAAAAATATATAATCTTCTGTTCGAAATAATGATTCATTATATTAATTATTACTGAACGGTACACGTAATGAATTAACCACCAAAGTTCAATCGGTACTTGTTTGTTGAAATTAGCGGTGAATGACTTGTGATTCTGAATACCGGTAAGATAATTTGGTCTGGATTCTTTCGTGAGGGGCTGATCTAGTTCACTCAGTTGATCAGTGTAGTGTAATAAATCCTACTGACCTGCATATTTTTATATAGTTGAAACATTAAAATATGAGGAAAAAGTTTGGTACGTTTTTTTTTTCAGCTGTTCATGTAAAATATTTTCTGGTGTGAATCTATCCTGTAAAGAACTCAAAATAATTGTACATGATATAATTTGTCAATGCAAAGGCTTTGACAGAGTTTTACAAAAAATAGGAAATTTTGGTGTACCGACTAACATTCAATTATTATTGAAATCCTTCCTCAATGACAGAAATCTATTTGTCGACTCTGGAGGTGAAGTCATTCAACTTCATAGCTCATTCAGGAGTACCTCGAAGATCTAATCTGGGGCCTCTTTTGTTTCTTTTTTTATCGATGATATTTGCACTCCAGTCAATTCAAGTAAATTTTTTTGGCAGGTGATATGGAAATCTTTACAGAAATCCGAAATATTGAAGATGATTTCCGCTCACAAGATGATTTGAATAATATTTCTGAATGGTGTACTGAAAATAAGTTACCTTTGAATATTGAGAAATGCAGAATTATGAGCTATTCATACTAGAAAACTGTATATCCTTTTATTTAATTATGAGATTTATAATCCACGTCGGGTAAGCGATTGCAAGTATTTGAGAAGTTATATTTGCCAGCAAATCAATATTTAATCTGCACATTGAAAAAATCACAACCAATTCCAACACAGCTTTGGTATTTATCATACGTAATTCTAAAGAGTTCAGGAATATCGAAGCAATCCAATTTGTTTATTAGTGCATAGTACCTCAGCAAGTTGGAATACTGCAGTGCAGTTTGGAACCCAAATGAACTCAAACATATATCAGCTCTGGAAACAGTTGAAACAAAATCCCAAAATTTTCGTTTTTCGAGAAATACAATATCTATCCTGATCGGCACCACGGTTACGATTCACTACTAGGAGAGTTTGCATTTCTCAAGTTAAAAAACGAAGAGAAATTGTATGCAAATGATATTTACATACAAATTGATCAATATCACATACAGGGTGTTAGTTAATGAGTGCGACAAACTGCATGAACTGCATGAAGAAATAATCAAAGTTTGCTATATAACTGTTGTCCGCAAATGCTTAGTTTTCCGTGTTGAAGTTTTTTTTAAAGACTGACTATTCATTTACTGATCTGGAACCGGTTGATATATGCAAATAAAATCTGTTTAGTTCCAAGAAGTAGTTATTGCGCATTTTTTGACATGCAATTGAGAATTTTATGTTCATCATTAGCACGCATACGGGTAATGATCTCAATTTAAAAAAAAATGGTACGCCACTGTAATGTTCCAAATAAATTGTTCATTCAATTTGTGACAAAAAATCTCTCTTGCATTTTTTCCGTATGGGAAGCCGTTTTTATGTGAAAAAATAAAACATCCTAACGCGTATTTTTCATTTCTTTGATACATTATCACGAACTATCTAATACAATAACGTTGAACCAGAACAATAACAGAAAATAACACTGATAAATAAATAGGCGCAAAGCTACAACAAATGTTCAAAATGACCTCCCTCAGACGTGATACAAGATTCAACTCTTCACCTCATTGATTGTCCTATTCGCGCAAATATTCCTGGTGTATTTCTTAGTGTCTCACAGCCGGCTACAATTCTATTCCTCAGATCTTCAACATTTTAGACGGGAGTGGAATAAATCAATGACTAAAGAAAACCCCAAATGCAAAAATCTAGAGGATTTCAATCCGAAGATCGAGCAGGCCAATGTTCCGTACCTCCCCTACCTATCCAACGATTTGGATATACTGTATCTAAGTGAAAACGTACAATAATGCTAAAATGGACTGGTGCACAATCATTCATGAACCAGAAGTGTTGTCTCAGCTGTAGAAGAATTTCTTCAAGAAGAACAGAAGAACAGGTAACTCTTCCTGTAGGAAATTGAAGTAGAAGTCAAATGTTAGTCGTTGTGGGAGGAAATATGGACCGATTGAATTATCATCAAGTACCCCAAGTCATTTATTTACTGAAAACTGATGCTGAAAATGAGCTTCAAAGATTCCATGTGGATTTTCCTCAGCCCGAAGGTAATTTTTATGGGAATTTCGTATACACTATCGTCAAAAATTATACCCGTCAGTTAACAAAATGCCATTTGAAATATTAGGAATTTAAGCGGAAAAAAGTCTCTAGGTAGTAGAGCTTGCACACGTTGAATATGAAACGGATACAATTGCTGTTCTTCGAGAATTTTGAATACAGTGAAGTTGCTCACATACAGTATGTTGGCAATTTTCCGACTACTTGTTTCAGGTGACTTCGCAATTAACTCGAGAACTCCTTCTTCCAGTTGCACAGTTCGTACTTCTCGAGGGCGCTCGGAGTCAGCCGTTTGTTTCTTAAATGTACTATTTCCGCGCAAACGTTGGTGAAGACGAGCAAATATTGTGTGATGGGGTACTTCACGTCCTGGATACAACTCAGCATACAATCGTCGAGCCTGCCGACCATTTCCATTACTTCGACCATAGACAAAAGCATGTCTGACAATTCCACATTTGTATAATTTTCCATTCTTTTCCATGAAAGAAAAATTAATTACTTGGTATCATTAATGTTATATCAAACTAGAAGCGTGAAAATGAAGAAACGCTAATTTGACATTTCGTATCTAACAGAATGTTGACAATAGCCTACTTGCATCGCTACTAGATGTAATGACAAATACGCGTTAAGATGTTTTATTTTTTTGCATAAAAACGGCGCCTTATTCGGAAAAAAGGCACGGGAGATTTGTCACAAATTGAACGGAAAATTCAAAAATGATTTTTTATTCACAATATCTCAGTGGCTTACCATTTTTTTCTTTAAAAAAATTAAGATCATTACCCGTATGCTCGCCAATAATGAACATAAAATTCCCAATTGCATGTCAAAAAATGCGCAATAACCACCTTTTGGAATTTCATTCGCATATGTCGACCGGTTTCAGAGCCATAAATGAATAGTCAGTTTTAAAGAAAAACTTTAACACCCCGTATCTCGGAGAACGGAGCATTTACGGACAAAAGTTATATAGCACACTGTCATTATTTTTCATGCAAAATCACCCCCTGACGTTTGTCGCACTTATTCATCAACACCCTGTAGATTCTACGTCCCTTCTGTCTACCCTAAATTTCAATGTACCTCGTATCTCGTCTAGGTCTTACCTGATTTTTCGAATCGGTGTGCAAAATTCACATCACTCCAATAGTCCGATATCATCTATGTGTAGAAGTCCTAATTAATGTTCCGTCAGTGCATGTATTTTTTTGAAATTTAAAACATTTACTTATTTCTTTTCCCGCCTTTCTTTTTCTACTGATCTGATCAATCCCACCTACTACTAAAATTGTTATCATTATATTCTCCTGTAATTGGGCTCTGGCTTGTTGGATGTATCCTGTCTGAATAAATTAATAAATAAATAAAAATTATTCATTTCTCTGAAATTCAAGATTGTTTATGTTAGGGACAATTTTCCAGTGAATATATAGGGGCTCAAATATGTGTCTCCTAACATTTGTTAATATAAATTCCTAATAATAATTATATTCTATTGAGGAACATAGTCAGTTCAATCACTTTTCGCTAGATGGCTATAAACAATACTGATAAATTGAATGAATTGTAGATTAGAGACAGCTTCTTTTTTCGACCATTGTTTTCGTTCGACAATTACTGTTTCATTCGCAGTCTTATCGGGATATCGTGATGATAGATCTAAAAGGAAAGATTATTGAGTGGTATGTGTAACGTATTCTGACGAAGTTACTACTTTTCCGTTCGAGTAAAGCAACCAGATGCCTTGAATATAATCGAGATCACATCTCCGTTATCGAAAGTCATTGGAACATCGTCCGTTTTAGATTTGAATCCGCGAATTAGGCTAACGCCACGCTGTAAGATAAAATTATACGCGCAAACCCCACCCTGCATTTCATCAATATTGAATCGACAGCGTGCAAACCACCAGACTGTCCAAAGT
Organism: Gonioctena quinquepunctata; assembly: GCA_018342105.1. NCBI lineage: Eukaryota > Metazoa > Arthropoda > Insecta > Coleoptera > Chrysomelidae > Gonioctena > Gonioctena quinquepunctata. The sequence continues at coordinate 386,032 of JAFIRS010000837.1, forward strand.
CAGTATCATCAGGTCTCAAATCATCTATATCGCGAACTGGTGCAGTATAGACCATATATCTTACCCTACCCAAAATATGAAAGGGGTGAGATCTGAAGATAATGCAGGCAACAGAAATGGTCCTCAATTTCCCCACCAGTGGTGATCAGAAAAAATGACAATTTGGTATCCACAGTTATTGTATTGTACCATGAAGTGCAGCTCTAGTCAGTGGCTAATTTTCAAGAAAACTTCGTCTCATCATTCCAAATTATGTTTTCTGAGAATCGGCGTGTTTTTGTATTTTGAGTTATAAATCTTTGCAGAAGTTTATCCTACAGAAAAAGTCAACTAGCTGTAGTTTTTGCAGCCTTATAAATGAAAATAATGGGTCTTACCACTTTCCCAAAATCTTTCAAATTATTCCTCAATCTTGAGAACTTCTCCCGTGTGATGCATAAATTTGGATATGTCAAATTAAACTCACTGACAGTTCGCTGAATAATTTATGGACACATGGTTATTTTCCATTTCCGAATCAATTTTATTGAAGAATTAGCACAAATCGTTTTCAAGATGACAGAATATCACTTTGTTGATTATTATTGACTTCTGTTTCCATGTTTCAATATGAGGAATGCTTGGGTAACTCCCCCTGAAATTCAATTTGGGACCATAGGAGAAATATCGTTAGTTGGCCTGGACTACCAGCTAATAGCTCTACAAATTCCATATGGTTTGCGAGCTTCAATCTTTCTCGTGCTGCGGCAGTAAGTTTTTTAGAAAAATCGATGTAATGTACTTTTCAAAAGTTTTCACATGGAATCTCATCAAAATTCATAGAATTCCAAGAACAATAACATTTTCTGCATGGCAGTACGATACCAAGGTAACTGGCAGTTGGTAATACTGGGATAGGAGAAAAAAGAAAACGGGTGGCCAAGAGACGCTCTTTCTCTGGCTGTAAACTCGATAGCAAACGGTCAATTTAAAATTTTCGAGGATGTTCGAAGGTTTCCGCATTTGCAGATAAAATATATGTTTACCTTTATAAGTTTCAACCATTTCAACCATTTCAACCAATACTTCTGGCATGTTTTGCATGTTGATTAATTAAAAATATTTTTATAATAAAATTCTCATGTGAGCACACGAAATAGCCATTAGTGCGTCTTGTATTTGAAATTTGAAATATTTTCATTCATTTCAATAATCAAGGATTGTTGCGTGAATGCTAAACACTATTTTGGGTAGTTGGCTCGACAACTAATGTCATTCTTCTCATATGACGGTATTCCGTCTGAAAACTCGTTTCTGCACGTGTTTCAACCTCTTCTATTTTCTAGTTCACGTAGCACCTCTTGGAAAATCACAGGACGTTGAAGGATACAGAAACACGTCCAGTGAAGTGAGAAATCGGTGATATTTCCTACCTACAACGATGGTTTCGAGCTTGGAGAGAAGGGATTCACAAGTGAGTATTTGCGTTAATTCCTCATTACTGTAATCAGTGGAAGCTAGCCTCACTCTCTTGGTTAGATCTTCCATTGACCTTCTTTTATCTTTTTTGAGGCAAATTATAGCAATAGTACAACTTTTCCCTCCAAAAATTGCAAAACATCCGTTCTTAGCTCTAGTGAAATATTCTGCTTTGATTCAAAATATTCAAAGCATTCAACGTGTCACTTCAAGGCATACATCTCGTAACGTTCCTCACTTGGAGGAAATGGTCATATTTCTCGTTACGCTCTCTCTCTCTCTATCTATCTCTCTCTATCTCTCTCTCTCTTTCTCTCTCTCTCTCTTTCTCTACTCGGAGAAAATAGTCAAGTTATTTGTTGTTGGTACAAGAGATCAATGCTTTGTGGTTATTCAGACCATTTGAGTATTGAAGTTTAGTTCACAATGATTTAAAATTCTCTACGCTCGCTTCAAATAATATTTCATTGAGCACATATTTCTTTGAATTTTAGCTTTCTCTAATAAACGGTAATATTTCATGGGACACATGGTTCCCTCAACTTTATTTATCTTGCTATAATGAATGAATTAAACAGACCTCATTAGATTTGAGTATCAAAGTAAGAGTAATCTTATCAAGTTATTATTCCTTTTGTATGTTCGACTTGTATTTATTGGATCAATCTGTAATCTCGTATGTAGTATAATCATAGTTGCCGTTGGAATATATCAACGTTTGATTCAGGTACTTGATTTCCTCAGTATAATTTTCCTCATCAACTTGTTCAGTCTGTGAAGGAACTCTCAGATCTAAAAATCAAATTTGTAACAAGAAACTGGTTATTGTTTGTTTTCCACAGCATCATCTGATCACAACAAAGAACTCTGAACCGAAGAAGCTACCATACACAGATTGGCCACATGGTTCAACAAAGTGTGGAAATTCATCCCAGCACTCGTTTCGAGACACCACCATCTCTGTGGAGTTCTGGAGTGAGTTCCCAAGTTTGAACAAACTAGATCAGAAGCAATTAGCAAACATCCAGTCAAAATGATTCACATCAGGAGTCACATTATATGATCTCAACACAGTCGTTTTTTTAATCAAAGTATTGATTACTGGTAACATAATCACATTGTTTTTTTCATGATTTTAAATATATGTATCATATAGTACGTTCGTTTCGCTACTAAAAAGCGCAGTTCAAATTCTCCAACAAGAATATATTTTGTTTTTGTTAATTTTTTTCCAAAATAACCTGGCGCTCACTCTATCTTTGCATCATTTGAATTTTATAATTGTTGAAGCACCTATCTGCATTTCACTGACAAATAACGATATCCACGACCTCCCGTATCAATCTGAGAAGCTCATAGGCACCGCTATATAAAATAACCATAATAGCTTCTGAACGATCGATTTTCTTTCGCTTTCTACAGGAAGGAGAGGAAATTGAATTCAACATGCTGAAATAAGTCAGGTTGTCCAAACTCAAAACAAGAAGGCCAATAAAACCAATTGAAAAAAAATTTTGGTTTCCATCAATTCCAATATTGAAATGAGAAAGTTGATACTGACTTCTGGCACACCTTGTATAGCTATAGGACTAGAACAGAAATACCACCGACGCTTTTTTGCCTTGTCAGAAAAAATCAACAAGATTCTAGAATGAAAACATCGCCCTTTGGGGATTTTCTGTGATCTCGCCAAGTCATTCGATTGCGTCGATCACGAAATTCCAATGAATGAAATGGAATATTATGGAATACAAGGGGTGGTCAATAATTGGTTCAGGTCATATTTATCACAACGTCAAATGTGTGTCCGAGTTACACAAAGATGTAACAAGCAAATTCAGGAATTCAACTCGAATCTTGCTGAAATAATATGCGGGGTTCCTCAAGGCTTTGTCTTGGGCCCCAGCCTCTTATTAATATATGTCATGTCATTATTGCCAATTTTCCAACAGTCAGCTTTTCACTATTCGCTGATGACACGAGTATCGTCATACATGAAAAAAACACAGAAATGCTGAAATCTTCTTCACAGTAAATCATGGATGGTATATACGACTAGTTTATAGCTAACAAACTGTCACTCAACTTCGACAAAACCCATAGTATTCTATCACAATTATACCAAAATGAACCCGAAATGAACGTACTCCAGGATGAGAAACCGGTCTGCTCACAAGATTCTACCAAATTTTTGGGGCTCCTTATAGGTGAAAAGCTAGACTGGTCCAGTCATATATTACAACTGAATTCAAAACTCAGCAGAGCCATATTTGCTTTATGTACCGTAGGACGAAATTCGGAAATATATGTTGCAAAATATATATACTTCGCTCAGTTCCATAGTCTTCTACAATATGGAATCGAGTTCTGGGGTACAGCAGTAAACTCACACAGCACATTCATAATACAAAAAAAAAGACATTCGAACACTCTTCGATCTGAAATATAGAGATTTCTGTAGACATGCATTCAAATAATATAGAATATGCAACCCAACAAATTTGAACATATTCAAAGTATCTCTTTCAATACACAAAAAACGGCATACACTACTGCGTCCAGCTGATATACACACAAAACAAGAGATTATACTATCACATTACAACTATACCAGAATTCGCAACGCAGGGACTACGTAAATCACCCTGAAAAAAACTCGTAGAAAATGGTGCTCCATTGAATTTTTTTTCTCAATATCAGTCCTTACGAGTATTCGAAAAACGTGATGAAAATAGTTTTCAGGGGCAACTTTTCCCAACATGGTAATAAAAACCAATTCCGGAAAACAAACTGGTAGTTTGGTCATTCGTTGTATTCCTTGCCCAACATGACATATTTCAATTTGATATGCAAAGAACCTCTTAGATTTCCTTCATTCACAACACGCATATGTGCTTATCGATAAATGGGAAAATATAACGCATATATCCACTCAATCACATCAAAAAGTGTTTCGTTGTTCAGGGAAACATTTTCTAAGGGTGGGATGAAAGGTCTGACACATTCGATGGAATTCTGGCTGGGCAAATATTTGCCGACGATATATGAGGACATATAAAGTAGCTCTCGAATCTGAATAGAAAACGTACAAATTTGGACTCGAGTTGGGAGCACGGAAGGTGGACTGAAAGGAAAATAGAGTGTAGTGTTCCAGGAAGTTCGAGGATGGGAAACAGCACTCGATCATTGTTGTTAGAATCATTCCGTGGAAAACTTTCTCACATAATGTTTTCTATAACGACTGAAGTATGCTCCGAATAGGTTATGTCAGTCTCAAGGCCAGACATTTTTCGAACTCTCCATGCATGAGCTGATTCGAATTTATGGAAACTAGAGTTAACTCATATCTATCCATCATGGAACTAAAAACCGATACGAGAAGAAACAAAGAATATAATGTATTCGTAACCTTAGTGAAAATGCATATCGGTGAAAGTTTATGTTTTATTCCCGGAAGGCTGGACACTACTGGAGTGTCCAGGGTTGGTTAGTACCTAAAAGAAATATATTGAAACAACGCGAGTATCTGTATTAAACGTTGCTGTTTTTTCGAACGCTCTGCTGGAGACGCGCGCGCGTCGAGCCCGCGACACGCACGAGACAAGCCAAAATTCGAAGTGTGGTCGTGGTTCGCGGTAGGCTCGCAGGAGGCGCGCATGAGGTTCGTCGCGATCCATCTGCTGTCGGTTTTTCGAAGGGGATCGTGTCGCAGTGTGAACCCGTTATTTTTTGGTGCGAGACAACTGCATACTACTTTGGCAAGTTTCGGAATTTTCAATAATTTCAAGTAGTTTTGAATATGGAATGGGACGAGGGACGAGAATTGATTGAGTTCTACGAATCGAAGCCTAACCTTTGGTACCCGAAGGACACAAATTATTTAAAAAAATTAGACTCGTAGATTGAGATCGCTCAATTAATGGGTAATAGTAGGATATGGAAAGAGTGCAAGAGAAAGATATTTTAAAAATCACTGGGTGTCATTCTAGTAGAGTTTTTGTAGTGCCACAACGTTCTGAAAGCTCAGATCTCTCAAGAACCCTTTGATCTGTTTTTTTTTCTGTAAAGTTTAGTATACCACCAAGTTTATGCCAAGTTTTTTAGATAAATTTTTTTTGTATGCCTGCAGCGATTATCATTGCATCACTGCAATATTGTACAACATGCAGCTACCTCGTTATTAGTCGAAATGCTTTTGCAAAAAAGTTTAACTACACTGAAAACGTGTTTCTTCGGGATTCGTGGGTAATCAGTGGAAACTAACAAAAAATTTAAAAACATTATAAAAAATTTAATTGTTTATTAAGTTAACAATTTGTTATAAACAAATTCCAAATCTCATTATATTTTTTCCGAAACTACCAAAAATTAGGAAAACAACCATATGCAACAAAGTGTCGATTTTTTAAAAAAATTTATAGATTTTTTTCAATTAAGCTATATAAAAGTTACCCCTTTTGTACTCCAAGACAATTTTGTAGATTAGTATTTGAATCATTGAAAAACTGTTGGTTACAGTCATTAATATCAATTGCTCTTGAAAAACACGGATTTATTTGAATTATGTCAACTTCATCATGTATTCTAGCGGTGTTTGATCACATATTTGTTAATAAATACTCAAGATATACGTTTTTTCATTGAATAATTCATTTAGTTGTTGAATGTGCATTTCATTTAACAAAGTAGTTAATAATAAGAATAACAAAAAACATCACTCGCATTTTCTGAGGTAGTGCTAATATAAAATGGAAAAGGGTAGATAAAACCGGAGTTTCTTTTCCTAAATGCAACAATTGGTAAAAAAAAAATATTAACAGTCATTAAAATGTATTGTAAAAACACTAGAGACGGTGCACGCGTTAAATTGACGTTATAAATAATGGAGATGGAGTTCCAGGAGTCGAAACTTTTTATTGGAAATTTCCTCCTCTTTAAGATTTTCTTTCCGATTTTCGTTATCGCTCATAGTTTTTCATGATTTCCTGCGCGGTATTTCTTTCGAGTATCGCGCGCGCCCCTTGTGAGGGTCGCACGTGGTTAATTGACACGTGTAATGGTTTACCATAGGGAAGGAAATCAACCGATGAGGGCGACACCATTTTATGTAAATGGCTGCAAACAAATTTCATCATCAATATTTCAATGTTGTGTTTACACTTTTGTTTGTACGTTTAATAACACTTAGGATAGTATTCACACAGCAAATCATGAGAATAACACAAGAGTCATATGGCGGGAATATAAAAATCACTTCTCTCAATAGTTCGGTCCATCTCCGATAGGGGTCGTAAATATTTTTTTTGTCGGAGAACTTGCGTTGTCGGACGTGCTCTCGGCAGATATTCTGAGTTTCTGAAGGTGCAGGAACAGAATATGTATGATAATATTTTTCCCAGCTTCATCAGTAGCTTATGGCAGGTAAATTGTGTGATTCCGAATTATTAATAAAATTTCGTCACATCGTCCATCATATGAGGAATCTCTTTCAACAGGTCTTATTTTCTGAGCACTGTGTGTGCCCAATTTGACTACTGAATTACTTCCATTTTTTCCCAATTTGATAAGACTTTGAAGACTGGCTAGACGCTGTGGGGTCACACAATCAAAGAATTGCACAAGTAACCCCTTCATCACACTTATTCACCCACATCTGTATGCGCATTCCGATAACTAAGTTATCATCATCAGTAGGTTAACTACAATAAATAAATTGTAATATTATCTTACAATTTATACCTGCTGTTTCTAATTGGGTTATTTCATACTAATTACTGTTCCTCAAGTCGCTGATGGGATCTTGATGGTTCTATGGGGATCAAAGAAATCAGAGTTGAATACATAGGGCCATTATCCTCATTGAGTGAATTTTTATTATGGTTTTTGTGGCTAACTATACTCTCCAGGCAGTCTAATTTTCTAGTGTCGTTAACCGATTTGATAATTTTTGAATTATGAATGTTAATTTTGGGACGAAATTCCAACTTATGGTCAGCCATAGTAATAGAAATAACTTGCAAACGTTATAAGGAAACCCAAAGGACAAAACTGACATATTAGTCGGTAATTCATGAAATTAGTTGTCAAAATTGTGACAAAGTCTATTAGAGTCCAAAACGTTCAATTTCCAAAAGGTTCCACGATCATACTACCAACCGAAAGGAGAATAAGTGAACTGTGGCTGACTTAATGAGAATAATGGCCCTATGTATTCAACTCTGTTTTCTCTGATCCCCATAGAACCTTCAGCTATTAGCAACTTGAGGAGCAGTAATTAGTATAGAATAGTCCAATCAGAAACAGCAGGCATAAATTGTAAGGTAATGTTACAATTTATTTAGTGTAATTAACCCACTGATGATGGTAACTTAGTTATCTAAATGCGTGAATAAAGGTGGTGAAGGGGTTACTTGTGCAATTTTTTGATTGGTTAGTCTTACCTGAAATTCACTTTTGTTAAATTGAATGCCTATCTATCCGAAATTTGACTTGGGGTGGATTTCAACTGAGAGGTCTGTTGGGATGATGTAATGAATAAACATCAGATTGATTCTTAGATTCCAATTTTTTAACAATTTTTTTCACCGATTTATTACAAAAACTAACTGAGAGTGGAAAATAATGATACCAAAAATAATGCAATGCATCTATGTGTATTATTCAGTGTAGTTGTACTGTTCATAGTTTTTTTTTTTCAACTCACAAATGTAAACTGTAGTTTCTGTTCCACGGAAGCATCTGATTGAAAGTTGTGGAATGATGAAAAATATTGCAATTTCACCATATCGGTTCTGAATATTCTGATTGATTTCTTCTCAACGCCACCCACAAAGAAAAAAAACCATTACCATTTCGACTACGCGTTTTACTCGGTCTTCGTTATATTTAATTCTCAATTCCATCACTATCGTCAATAACTCGTAAAGCATAACGATCCACTTTGATGCTTTTCCATAATTCATCAAAAATGTTTCGGGGAAACTTCCATGCCATAATTCCTGTAAAAACGGTCCCCAGTTAGCAAGTTAGCTATGCAATGAATTAAACTCTGAACCAACATAACTAAATTCAGCAGAAAGCCAGTAACGTTTGCGTTATAAACGATTATGTCTCTTGTTCCACTTGTACAAGTTGGGCCGTTATTATTGGACAGTTTGCTACGTCTAATGAGGATTCTATTGATTTGCTATTCAGTTGAATCGGATCATTATTGGAGCATTTGTGGGACGTGGCTGAATTTACTGCGAAACTTGGTGAATCTGTCGTAGGATATATACTCTGATCAAGAAGAATGTAAAGAATGAATATAAGCTGATTTGTTGAAAATATGAACAGGATGTTCATAAAATCAGATGTGGAATCATCTGCGACTGAAAGATAAACTTTAGTCACTATCTTCCATCGTCAAGATGACCTTTGTGGGGTATTCATGTTGAAAAGGGAAACATCCTCAATTCACTGAAAAATATTTCTATCAATATTCAATTGAGAATGTTTCCCTTTCCAACATGAATATAAGCTCTTTCTGTCCTGATTTTAACCGGAAATTATGCCGTTAACCTATACTTTTGTTGATGATGGGTTGTACCAATAGGTGGAAATATGGCGGTAAAACGTAATTAATATAAAAGGCACATCTACGTACATCACATTAGTTTTGGTTTCATTCTAATACAGGCAGTATCACCGAATTTACAAACATAAAAACTACAGCAAACTTTCCTATTGTTGGGTATTTGAATGAAGATCTAACGTGAAGACAGGAGTTTTCATCTAAATTAACACACAATTACAATACTTCTTCAAAAAACATTCCCAGACAGGGACTTTATCTTGACATATGCAATTGTCAACTGTTCTTAACGCCACACAGGACGTTTTCCTAACTGAGTTGTCTCCAGAAATATTAAATTTCCCCCCGTGTTATCGAAGATACAACCTACATGGAGGTTTTATAATTCTACAAGATCACGTGGAAATGAGGGGTATTCCCGATATAGAATTTGGAATTGATTCTGCCAACTATCAGGACGCTATGATTTCTATTATACTCTCATTGCCTACCAGAGTCAACAATGAAACAAATGCCGGTAGTAATTCTCCTGAGTATAGAAGGATTGTCAATTGTAACAAAATGAATGCAGTTACGACGGTCAATTGGTGAGACAGCCTGGAATCGTAATTATAGGAATTGATAATCTATACACTGGGATATTTTACACCTGTGTGATTGAATTATTTCCACAGTTGAGTCGTACTTTCGATGAAATAATTACAATAAACGAAATAAAATCAATTAGGCGTTTCGCCAAACTGATAAACTCGAACACACTAGAGGGAAATATACACAACAGGGCAAAATAGTTATGGAGGAGTCTTAATGACACAATTAAATCAACAGGTTATCAAAGGCTTATACACAATATTCCATTTACGGTTACCTCACTACTTGAACAAAGCTTTCGCATGCATGCTTATACTTTACGAAAAACTATTCTCTTTGATGGTCACGATTCGCCAAACTATTCCAATCACTTGTTATGGAGAATAAAAACCTGTTCCCGGAATGGAAGCCAAAACGGCTTGTTCTCAGACTGACAGTAAAGAAAACCCGCTCCAGGACAGGAAGATAAAAACGGCGATCCTAATTGAATCTCAGCTTTTATATTCACCAGATTTTAAAGAAATATCGGGCAAAAACCGTATAGAGAGACTCTCTTTTTTCTGATTCACATGGGAATCCGACCAAGAAGCAGCTTATCTTTTTGTCCCCTAATAAAAAATCATACTACATTTTCACTAATATGAATTCAACTTTTCCTACCCTCGAAGTAAAAACAGTTATAAAAGTCTTTTACTATTTTGAATGGTGCAAAAAGGCATCAGCACTTTCTCTTACTCGGTTTTGTGATCGTTGAAGTAGCATTGTATATTTACAGTTATTTTCTGAACGGAGCATTATTTTGTGGCCAATCCATAATTATTATTGAACCCCAGATAGGCAGGGACGTACCAAAGTCACATCAAAGTTAGTAACGGAGCTGGAAAAAATACTTCGTTACAATATAATCTTCAATGTTTCTGAACATTTTTCATTTATGATTAAACTTCTCTTTTTCTTTCAGTAATTTGTTTGTAATCGATGGGAATCATAAGGAAAAGTGTGACTTTCCGAGGTTTCTCTGCGAGACGTGGTTTTCGAAAATTCTATACAGATTCTATAAAATCTTTGTGCTGAGATATCTGCGGAGAACGTTTTAAAAGTTTCCAACCAATATATTCATTGGTTTCTAGAAATGTCCAAAAATAATCTATAGAAAACCGATAAAGTAGAAAATAATTCTCCAGTTTTCTTTTTCAAACTTGTTGCCAATTGGCAAAAGCCACTCGAGCCCGTTGGGCTCTCGTGTCTATCGCCTGGCAACAATTTCTTGAAATTATTTTTAATCTATTTTCATTCTCTTGTGGTATTACAACTGAAAATTTACCAGGTTGTTTAAAAAACAGCATGGGGTAGATACAGATGCAACCAATTATCAATCTCTTACCCTCATTCACCGCAACAAATATCCAAAGGTCCTCGATAATAATATTGGTTAACCAGTCCGGTTCTACTTTGAACAGAAAATTATCACGGATACTTATTACGATTCCGCTCCATCACTTCACCACTTTTGAATGAATCTCGATCTTTTCTATAAACATTGTAGCACTTTGGAAAGAGCTCTGAACTGAGTACTCTTTCGTTAGGCCAGGATTCTGTTACAAATCAAATCATGTTCTGAAGAGCCTGCCGATTCATAAAAAACATTATCCACTTCTCAAACCCCGAGTATTCTTATAATACAAGTTCACAGTGTAAGGATATTATCAAATTGGAAGTATGTTAAATTTTGCCTCTTCAAACAATTCCTGATTTTTTTGTTGAATTTTGACGATGTTCTCAACCTTGAACCAAGTTTTGAAGTCATATAGTGTGACATCAAAAGGTAATTTATCTCACCCTGGATCTTTTGAAATGTTACATTTAATTTCAGTAAGTTTAGTGATCCCATTAAACATATAATATTGAGAAGGTTTGTTGGGATTTGGATCAATTTTGTTAAAGAAAAACTATTGTTTCCTTGCCAACGTTTCGAGTTTTAATAAATTCATCTTCAGGGCTCTGTAACAATGAGTTTTTGTGAGTTGGAGAGGTTAAGAAATAGTAAAAATAAAGAAATATTTGACCACAAGAATTGGAACATTTCACAGTAAAATAGATCTATAAGAAGGGAAAGACTCACCAAAAATTAGTTCTTTCGAGTTGTATGTAAATAAAAATAATACATAAACAGACATTCTAGATACAAACGAAAAACACTTTCACGGGACAACAGGATTGACATCAAGTGCGAGACAAACGAATACTGAGATTAAATTAGAAAAATATCCGTGAACCATATAGTTCATTTATTGATGGAGAAAAACAATTGTGGTAGACAGGGGCGTAGCTAGGTAACAAGGGCCCTGGGGCAAATTAAAAAATGGGGCCCCACTGCTATGTAAGCTGATTAGGTTTTATCAAATAAAAATATGAAATATACAAATACTTTAAAAATGCTAAGCTACTTAAGTTTTTTTTTGTGCACTGCAGGACAGGTAATAAAAATATTAAACAGTAACAACATAAATTACAATTAATACTTGGTGTAGGTTCGGCTAATTAAACGAAATAGAGAAGATTCAAGGGTTTATTATATAAAGGTCGGGGCTACCAACTGACTAAATAACAAGTATATTTACAATTTTTTCCTAGCTTTAGTTTTCGCAAAAGTATCAATGACTTCGTTTAAATCCAGGCTTGATGCGGTTTTGTTTTCAATTGCTATTAGCGATAAATGTCGGAGTCGAGTTTGGCCCATATTATTTCTTAAATAATTTTTTATTATTTTTTATTTACCAAATGACCTTTCAGCTGCTGCAGAAGTGACAAGAATTGTTAAGAATAATAACATTGCTGTAAATACTTCCGTTAGGCATTCTAGCACTCCATATTTGCTCATTATTTCCTTACATAATTGGTGAACAGTCCATGCTTGAGTTAGTTGAGGTAAAACTAGGTGGTAAATATTAATAAATTGAAGTGAAAAACTAGGGCCTATTATATCTGAATATTTTCTTTGGAATTCGTCACAGTTTTGTAATGAAGTTGCTTCATCAACATGTAATAAAAATGTAGGTGTTAGAAAATCGAATATATGACAGACTGCACTCATACCAATGAAACGTGTATCTAATTGAGATATTACTGAAAATCTCAATTTTAAATATTGTTTCTCGGTTTGGAAATCGGTGATCAGCAGCTAATTCATCAAAATGTTTTTTAACTTTTCTTTGCCTTTTTTCTTGAAAATGGGTATCAATACCATATTTTCTTGCAGTTTCACTGGCTTTGCACTTGAATAATTCGAAATCATTTCCATGAATTTGCAACTTTGCTTTGGTCTCTGCTAAAACTTTACTCGCCTCGCCCAAATTGATGTCGCATTTTTGTAAAGTTTTGGATGCATAATTGATGTCGTTCAATACACTGTGCATGAATTTGTAAAGCAACACGAACTCTAAATTTAGCATTTTTGTTTTAATACTCTCTGCTTCACTACGCTCATCTTTTTTAGGACTCTTCAGAACTATTTCTGATAATGCTTTGATAATATCAAAATAACGAAGTTTTATTGCAGATATAGTATTGACCCTACTGGACCATCTAGTTGAATTGAGTTTTTTTAGAGTGGTGTCCGATTCGCCAGTGAATTTTGACAGTAGATCCCAACGTTTGATGCTGTTTCCGACAAAGTTATACAAATCTTGCAACGTTGCGAAAAAAATCTGTATTTCCACACAACTGCTAACGGCATCATTTATCACCAAATTCAAATTATGAGTGTCACAATGTACGTACTCTGCGTTAGGCTGGATATCCTTAATATGTTTTTGTACATCAGTATACACACCACTCATCACACTGGCTCCATCATAGCCTTGCCCCACACATTTTTTTAAATCAATATTTTTGTCGATAAATAATGTTGTCACTTGGTTGACTAAATCTACTCCGCCATGTTTGATGGCTGCCTAAAAGCCTAGAAACACTTCTTTTACTTCTATATCAATTGGCTGTCCATTTTCCGATCTGGTTATTACTGCATACCTCACAACAATGCTTAGCTGATCTACCTTCGATATGTCCTGTGTCGTATCCATTATGATGGCAAAAAACAGTGACGCTCTAATTTGTTCTAGTAGATGGGTTTCGACTTTGGTCCCCAAGCTCTCAATCATTTCATTTTGAATTGTTGCACTCAGATATCTTGTAGATCCTGAAAACATAAAAAAACACAATTTCAAAAAAGTCCTGATATTAAACAGTTAATAATTATAAACAAAATAAAACGATAAAAAAACTTGGAAATTATTATTATTACCTTTGGGCATATCCAAAACTTGACGCAAAATGTGATCATATCGGGCGACAAGCTCTACAAAGGACAGAAAATTTCCGTGGTGTCCTTTCTGACTTGAGACTTCTCGATGTCCTCTCAAAGCCAAAGAACCCTTTGCTAGGGTAAGTATGATATCGAATAACCTTTGAAGAACCATTTTCCAGAATGATGCTTCTTTGCGAATTTCATTTTCAAGTTTCTTGTCGATAGTATGAGTATCGTTTTTTTTCCAAAATTCATACACAGCACATGCTTCCGAATGGCCACTCGAACAACTGTGTTGTATAATTCTTTCTGATAAATGCTTCCAATCTCGAATTTCCGTACATCAAACATTATTCCTTTGAGAAGCAAATAACCAGCAGGGTTGGCGATAGGCAGCGTCTAGTATTTTGGAATAACACAACAAAAAACGATTAACTGGCCCATATTTAGAACACGAAACGTAGAACGATTTTGAAAAACACCTATTGTTCTGGTTGATGTCTGTTGGAAAAGGTCCTGAAGGCTGTGAAGGACCCATATCAAGAATTTGACGTTTTTCGTTATCACTTAATATTTTGAAAAGGGAAACATTCTCAATTGAATATTGACAGAAAGATTTTTTCTTTTGAGTTAGGGCCTTTTCAGAATATCTATCAGATGTAGTTCAATGTCCAGCGTGGCGTTAGCCGGGGAAGTAGTTGTTTTCTGTTAGACATTCACAAAAAATAACTTAATTTTAATCGTGGATTTTTCAATTCACAGAAAAATCTTTCTGTCAATATTCAATTGAGAATGTTTCCCTTTTCAACATGAATACCCCACAAGAGGTTATCTTGACGATGGAAGATAGTGACTAAAGTTTATCTTTCAGTCGCAGATGATTCCACATCTGATTTTATGAACATCCTGTTTATATTTTCAACAAATCAACTTAATATTTTGTTCGTGAAGTTTCCCAAGCCATAAGAAGATTTGTCGTACACATTTTCGGGAAAATTAGAGGTCTGTGGTTCCTCCAAACCCTCCACTCTTATGTGTGTCATGCAAACATCATCCATGTTCACATGATCGGCGGCGGAGGTATCTCCAACTGCAATAATTGTCGAATCTTCTTCAGTAGGCTTCTCAACCAACACCGCAGTTACCACATTATTTGAGTCACTATCAATAGAAATATTTTGGCCAGATGTACTTGCAGAAGGCTGACTAAAAAACTTGTCAATTTTGGGCAATTTTTGTTTACTATCTTCTCTTCCTTGGCGTTGTTTGCGTTTAAATGCACCACTGGGTTTCTTCTTTTTATCCATAATTTCAGTTTTCTAATTTACTTAAACAATACAATATCAGATTGTGCTCGAGTGGGTAGGTACTCACTGTTCACTGACGACGTTGAAAGTAAAATAAAAGGAAAGAGGAACACAAGCTACAAGTGTCGTTGGGGAATCTACGGAAAAAAATTATCACCGTTAGTGTAACCACATTTAACGGTGGAGACCATGAACGATCTCCTGCCCGCGGACCTGAATCAATGTACCTACTGCAGGAGACTTGCATTTTTTCACGATACAACCTACAGAAAGAATTTAGGGGAATTCCCTAGGCATAACTTTTGAATCCCTCTCAACTGAGAACTGAGTTGTCATGATTAAAGTGGGGTTGCAACCTGTCATATTCATTTTGAAAATGGGAGAAATTTCCAAAAGTTCAGTTCGATCGAGATTTCTGGTAAGGATTCGAGGGCCCCTGAGCTTGAGGGCCCCTGGGCACTGCTCCGCCTAGGCCCCTTGGTAGCTACGCCACTGGTAGTAGAGAACGATAACAAATCATTTAGGAATCTGACTTATCAAGTTGTGTTCAATCCTTCTCTGTCTCTCCTGGTATTCTTGGTGGACAATTTCGATCATTTCGCTTGGAAGTATTTTTGACAGGAAATGTTTTTTATCAAGGATGATGAGGTTTTCGAAATCAAAAGAATGACCATTTCACAAGCTTTTATTTAGTTTCACTTGTCCCGATGTTTGTCATAAAATAAAAGTTGAATTTGACCTAATTCTAGTTGTTCGATTAACGTGAAATTTGGCGGGTGTTCATAGTTCCCGTGACAATGCATTATGCATTTGTTAGAGAAAAAAAAACAAAATGGCGGCTCCAAGATGGCGGACGAGATTTGTGTTTATGGTCCGATTCGATTCAAAATTGGTATTGGGGGTTTTCAGGGTCAAAGATTATGAATTTTCTGACCAAAATTCATATAATCGAAATTGCGGCTTCAAGATGACCGACTATTTCTGTGATTATGGCCCGATTCTATTCAAAATTGTTATTTGGAAGTTTTCTGGGTCGGAGATTATGAATTTTTTGTCAAAATTAACAAATTCAAGATGGCGGCACCAAGATGGCGAAGGAATTTCGTAATTATGTTCTGATTCCATTCAAAATTGGTATGTGGGTGTTAGGGGTACTTACTAAACAGCACAAAATAAAATAATTAATGAACAAAACCTCTTTTAAAACAAGCTTCTATTCAAATGCCCTTAAAAGTACAAAATAATTGCTTTGGATGTGTGACGTAGGTTATTCCGTGAGTTATAGATTCGAAAGCTTGTCGCATCTGTATTCGAAATGAAAACTTTGCGGACAAGCTCTTGAATCCAGAACTCACGGAATAACCTACGTCACACATACAAAGCAATTATTTTGTACTTTTCAGGGTATTTGAATAAAAGCTTGTTTTTAAAAAGGTTTCTATCATTAATTATTCTATTCTCTAGTATGTCCTACAAGAGCAATAGGATTTTGGGCATTAAGTTTTTCTGTATCCCTATCGTGTTCAGATATGCGTTTTTCTAAATATCGGCCTGTTTGACTAATTATAACAGTTGATTTTATGAACAACGTTTGATTGTAGATTGACAGAGGTTATCGTTTTTTGGCGTGTATGAAACATTTTGCCAACAGTGTTGTCATTTAAAAATGCGATATTGGAATTTTCTTTGTTTAACGTTTTTGCAAGTTTTTCAGAGAGATTTTTCACATACGGTATTTTGTAATATTTTATAGTCAAATTATTGGTTTGGTTGGAAGGTTTGTTATCCAGGAGTTTTTTTTTTTTATTAGTGATGGAGGGTAATTGCTTTTAATAGAAATTGTTTGATTTGTGATATTCTGGGTTTGAAATTTTGAGCGCTCTTGTTTTCAAATTCTTAATAATGTTTATTTCATGTTGAAAATTATGATGTGATAAATAATTGAGAAACCTCTCTGAAAAATTTGGTTTGTGATACCAAGCTACTTCCAACACGTTGTTAGGAGTTTTAATGACATTGGTGTCTAGAAAAGCTAAAGCATTATCACTATGGTAAACTTCAATCATGAATGGAAACTCTGGAAAACGTACAGAATTTCAAATTAATTGTTTTCGGGAATTGCTGTGAACATGTCGTCAACATATATTTCAATGAAAGGGACAGAGAAAGATAGTTTATCCAAGCATTGTTGTTGTAGTTCTGACATAATGAGATCAGCACAAATAGGTCACATGCATTAACCTATTCCCGAACCATATATCTGTTGGTAAAAAATTCCATCATGATTGAAGTAACTGGAATCTATACAGAATTCAAAAACTTCGATGGAAGTATCTAGGCACAACGTGGTGAATACAGAAATTTTATTGCAACGATTCTTGATAATTTTTATTGTAAGGTCAACTGGAATGTTGGTGAAACAAGATATTACATCCAAAGAAAGAAGTATGTAATTTTCTTGACTTGTTTTGTCACGAAATTGGGAAATTCGATAGAGTCATCAACATAATATTCGCCTTTTTCAAATCGATGTTTTAATATTTCACTAAGCCATTCAGAGAGCTTATAGATAGGGGAACCTATAACTGACAATAATTGGTCCCAAAGGTGTATTTTTTTTTGTGTTTTTAGGGTGAAAAATACATTTTAGGAAACACATTTTCAGTTGTGGGATATTCTGCATATTTTTCAACCGACGAACCCAAAAAGGAGGGGGTTCTCTAGTCAACGCGTATATTTAATTTTTTTTATATTTTTTTGTATGTATGATCACGCATAACTTTTTACTGAGATGTCCGATTCCGATAATTCTTTTTTTAGTGGATAGGGTGTACTCCAATGTTGAAATGCTGAAATCCACCCTTGAGGGTAGTAAAATGAAGGATATTGACCACTCACCCTGTGAATTCTGGTCCATTAACCGATTCTATCGAACATAACTTTGTACTGGGTTCTTCGATTCGGATGATTTTTTTTTAATATATAGGATACACCTTATATTTGGATTTCGATTGAAATCATCAACCCTTACGGGTGGAAAAATAGGGGATAATTGATATTTCACTTGTGAACATTGGCACACACATACGTAGTTGACAATGACAGATCGCTACTGACATTATTTTTGTTCCACATCCGTCAAAATCATTATATTCTACGAGAGGATGGAATGATATAAAAAGTAACGTAATAAACTAACCAGAACAACAAAAATAATTTATATTACAACAAATAGTAAAAGTAGATGATCATATTACTTAACTGGTAATAGTTGAAGTAAGGTGGGTAAGTAAGTATTTTGGAAGTGATCAAAAAACAAGTAGGTGGTAATTAGTAGATTTCAGCCACAAAAAATTGAAAAATTAAAACTTTTTAACAAAAAATTAAACCGACGAAATACGGAACTGAAAAGTAAAAAATAAAATAAACCTTCTTAGTCTCAGTAACTGAGCTCCTAAACTAATGTAAGTAACTAATTTTGAGTCGGCGCCAAACGATAAATCAATGAAGATCATCAAATTACTTCAAAAAAATTATCAGAATGTCACCGCGCAACTCGATGCCATCATTTTACGCCTAACCTAATTAATTTGCTTGTTTGTTTGGCGCCGACTCAAAATTAGTTACTTTCATTAGTTTTGGAGCTTAGTTACTGAGACTAAGAAGGTTCATTTTATTTTTTACCTTTCAGTTCCGTATTTCGTCGGTTTAATTTTTTGTTGAAAAGTTTTTTTATCTATGTAATTATTTTCCAAGAGTTCTTTTACTATTTTGTTATTCTTGTTTTGTATTTTGGTGGTATGGTCCGTAGTTAACATTTTATGGTATTATTATACTCAACATTCCATTACCTTTTTTTTTTTAACTGCTCTCGTTATTATCAATTCAGGGTTTTTTTTGGGAAAGGTCTGAGTAGCTTTTATGTCATCAAAAAATTTTTTGTATATTTTTTTGTTATCTTTGCGTTTGTTGGAAGTTGTGAAGTTCGTCAAAATATTGACAACCTTGTTTCTTTTCTCAATTTTATCTTCACTGGTTTTAGAATTATTAATTAAATGTTCAACGTCAACTATTATATCCTCGAGAGGGATATTTTCATCATCATATGGTGAGTTGAACTTTTCTCCCATACTCAGTAGCTGCTGAACATTTTGGGGTAATCCACATGTTGATTTGTTTCTAAAATTGCAGGGACAGGATTGTGTTGTTCTTTGATCAAAAGTTTCATTTCATTAATTTGTGACTTTTTGGTTTTGTTGAAGATTGTATTGTATAATTTTCGTTGGTTTGAGTCAAAACTCTGAAAAATTATAACTGGAATGAGTTTTGAAACTATGTCTTTTACCTTGAATTTCTTTATCCCTTGAATTTCTTTAGCTAAAGATGAATTTATTAAAATTCGAAACGTTGGCAAGGAAACAATAGTTTTTTCTCAACAAAATTGATCTTAATCTCAACAAACCTCCTCAATGTTACATTTAATTTTGAACTTTCTACCTATCTGCTGGCCATTTACAAATAATCGGAGATTTTGATTACTTTCATTAACATCGAAAAGATATAGTCTGTTATTAACGACATATATCAGATGTTTATCTTTATCGTTTAGGGAATAACGATGACATTGATTTGTTATGACACAATATAAATTTTTTCACGTTTTAATCAAAAGAGAGTCATTAAATCCGGCCTCGAATCGCTTCCACCAAACATTAAACTTTTTCAATAAATATGCAAAATACCATTATTACGCCCGTAAAAACTCATGAATAAAATGCATTCCAAACCAGACTTGACACTGTATAATTTTTATTAAATATTCCGTTGGGCATTTTCATACACTGATGGCCGGTACATGATGTTTCCAATTAGCTCCACCCAGTTAATTCTTCCTCCATTACATTCACACCTCCAGGGTTTACCAATATATTTAATATACGTATTGAAGTAGATGACCATACATGTCTCGAGGATATGGAAACTACTTTCAGAGCAGGACAGTGAAAAATTGAATTGAGGGCCCCCATATTCTCTAAATATTTGCTGTTTTTTCAGTGAAAAATTGAATTGAGGGCCCCCATATTCTCTAAATATTTGCTGTTTTTTCAGTGTTATACTAATGTCAGTTCAATCATTCAATGGCTCTTCAAAAGCATCAAATCAAAAATAATTAAATGTCTCGCATAACATTGCTATAGTATGAAATTGATGTTATACTCAAATCAAATAGACCATGGGAACACAGGCAGCATGTCAAATTAAAAAGTTGTCAGTGGTTATATCTTGGAAATGGAAAAAGGTCTAAAAAATACTTAATCTGTTTGGGGGCATGGCCTAGGAACCAAAATAGCACATGAGCGTACTTCGAAAGTCTCCCAATCAACCCCTACATTTCAGTGGTACCCAATTTGAGGGATGTGTGGGCGCTATTGTCAAAAATACCAAAAAAAAACTTACTTAAAAATTTTGCCGTTTCATCTGATACTATCTTCTAAACGGTTTTATTTAGCTTGCTTTGTTTGTGTATTGTGTGGGCAAAAGGCCCTCAACATCATAGACAATTGGTTCAAAAGAAAGCAGCTATCAGTCAATGCTCAGAAAACACAAATTGTCGGTTTTACAAAAAAAGTGCAAGGCCTGAAACCACCAGCGCTGGAGGGCACATAAATTCAATTAGCCGAAGAAGCAAACTACCTAGGGGTAGTTTCTGATCGCAGAATTACATGGAGAAACCGTACAACAAAAATCGCCTATGGAGGCAACCGTTGTACAGGGTGGACCAATGAAGACATCCGTAAAGGTGCACGTGTAACTGCACGCAAGTTGAAAATCAAATGCTTATTAATGTTTTCATACCTGCCTACATATATAAGGGGGTGATTGACTTTGTTTTTTCTATATATTGCTTGGCTGCTTGGAAATTTGCGCCCATATTAAAATATTACATCTGATTGTTAGCGGAAAGTAAAGCCTAGTTTACTCTCTATTGAAGAGAAAATCCCTCGGTATTGCGCGTGCGCCTGAGCTCAAGCGACGCACTATCCTGTGGTTGGTATCGAAGTGATTCTTCATTTTCTGCTTTTATGGACTCAAGCTCCAACGCTTCGGCGTAGCTGGACTTGCTTTTAATTTATTAGTCATAGTAGTTTTGCCTTGAGTCATTGTAGTTTGGATTATTCAGTCATGGTAGCTTGAATTCTCTAGTCATAGTAACATCACAGTATTAATGGTTTATCATGATATTGGTTTACGTACTACCCATGGCTTAGCGCTTATGATCTTGGTATTGCTATTTTTGGGATTATATAATTTGATGAGTTTGCCTTGGTGTGCTTGTTCACTTGCTTAGATTACCTTGTTTACTTGTTTAGTTCACCTTGTTTACTTACTCAGCTTACCTTGTTGACTTTGTTTACTTGCTTAACTTTGTTAACTTGCTTGCCTTGGTGATTTTGCATATTTGCCTAACTTGGCTGACTCACTTAACTTTGCTTATTTGCTTACCTTATTCATTTTGCTTGCCTTGTTAACTTTGATAACTTGGTCTATCGTGTTTACTTGCTTCCCTTGCTATACGTCAGACCTTATTATTGTAGGAAATAATAATAAATTTGGAACTTTTTTTTTTATTCAATCCCGTTTGGTAGATTGGTGGGTTGAATGATACTCGGGTATTTGTGTGGAATCAATTCACCTGGCGCCCAGTTACAACGGAATTCGGAATTCCAGTTTCATAAGCGAACCACCCCATCTCCACCGACAAGCCGCAAATGCCCAGCTGCCTGACAGCTCGGACATCTTGTAGCCAGTACTAAGTACGAATTGGAGGTTACATATGTGGCAAGAACTGGGGACTCAATCATGACCATATGGCTTGCACAATGGTATTCAGGCCAATGATATCATATTATTATTAGCAGGGTGCCAAAGACTTTTCAGTCAGGAATCATAAGGCTATTAACAGGTTTACAAAGACAATCATGTCTCAGTGCCACAGGGGCCATGAAAACCACTCCCTTGACCGTGATGGAAGTTATTCTGAACCTACCACCGTATCACATATTTACATACAGGGAGAGGCAGGAGCTGTCACCTACCGACTCATGCAAGGGCCATCACCAAGTTTTAGAAGGTCTCAATTGAAATAGCAGATTAATTATATTAACTTGGCAAAAAATTATCATTGAACTCCATGGGACAGACTACAAAGGCAGAAAAGAGCTAGGGGCTGATCCAACTACAGGAATGCCGAGCGACACCATGATAACTGGATACAACACCAATAGAAAATACGAAGTTTATACACCAGGAAGAGAACAGTGGGAGGGAGGAGCACCCATCAGCGCAGCATAAATCTGGTACACAGACGGCTCGAAGACCGAAGAAGGAGTCGGAGCCGGAATATACGAGCAAAAACCAAAGATAATGATCCCAGTGAGCCTGTGAAAAGACACTACAGTATTTCAAACTGAAGTAGCAGCAATACGCCATTGCATGGGACAAATGAAAAAGCAGGATAGGACAGGCCATTCCATTGTGATATTCTCCAACAGCCAGGAAACACTTGAAGCATTGTATGCAACACAAGTTAACTCCAAACTTGTGTGGGACTGTGTCTGTGCCCTGAATAAACTAGCAAACCGTGAGGAAGTGACCCTGGCATGGGTTCCAGGACACAAAGGTCGCCAAGGGAACGGAAAAGCCGACGAACTGGCCAGACAAGGATCGTCAATGGCATTCTATGGCCGGGAACCCTTCCGCAGCATAGCAAAAGCAACGGTTAGGAAAACAATCAGCAAGTGGGTGGAGAAACAGGCACAGAGGTTGTGGAAACAATCCCCCGAACAAAAAAGTTCCTTAGAAAACCATCACCTACGCAAGTACATGAAAAACATAGGTCTGGCGGAAAAAACCACTCGCAGGTTTTGCCAGGCAGAAGAAGAAATCGCCATTCATATACTATGTGAATGCGAAGGTAAAGCAAAGTCAAGTTTTCCACAGAATACCCAGAGGCAGAAAGCTACGGTAATGAACCACTGTCAGGGTTCCTCAACATACTGAAAAGTCATCCAAATACCAATAGATCTTCAAAGGTCGCAGTGGAAATAGGCCGTACACATAAACACATCAACATCTAGGTATTCAAGCAAAGAAGGACTTTGTAAACTCAGAATCGTGATTCAAACATGAATCCCCCACCCAAGTCAAGATGTCGAGCACTGTGTGGCGTTAGGGTGGCTAATAAAATAAGTATTTTTTTTTTCAACGGTTTTATTATGACGAAACATAATAGTGATACAGATAGTGTACTAGTAGCTGAAAAATAGAATGAGTAATGTTTCTCTCAAGTTAAACGGTTTTATTGTAAAGTTACATGAAAATGATGCATATAATGCAGTGAAAGCTAAAAAATTATTGTAGGTACCAGGTACCAGTCATCACACCACTCTTCTCATCAATATAGGGCATTGATCCTACTAAAATAAAATCGTGGGGCGTTATATATTTTCATTGTTATACACATTCAAAATTATTCTCTTTTGTCAAATTATGACAGTAAACAAACAATATGAAAAATATGTAAAAATGTAATTTTCAATATATTTTTTATATTTCTTCCATATTTTCTAATATTTCTTTAATATTTTTTTTATTATTGTAATTTACTCCTACATCAGGCATGCGAGTTTCAATTGAATATATATAGTTTGTGAAAATATTCATCTACTTGTAACTCGACAGAGTAATGATTTGTTGTCGATGCTGTTGCTTGCTTAATAATTTCGCATGTATCCTGAAAATTTTTAATTTTCCACCTTCCGCACCAGACACACATGACACAATCGCACCAATGCTGCCCCTTTCTTCACAAACTGTTTTACGAAAATGATGTGGCTTGCAATGGGTAAAAAAACAACCAATTGATCCATCACCAATATAAAACACTTTTCAACTTGACAATATATTACATGTATTCACTACGATGACAGGCGAATAACGTATTCGCAGTGCACGTGCTCAGTCGCTCAAATGCGGGTCGCAGACTAGTCGTCTCAAACTGCATTTTATTCATCACTAGGGCAATTTCCGAAACCAGGGGTCAATTTAATTCATAGTTGATACATGCCGAATCACAATGCAATCGCAGTTTCCACGTGTGTAACAAACAAATTCAATTTATTGCAATTTCAAAACACTCCATTTATACAAGAGGCAAATACGGATAATTCCTTTCTGGAGTGATTCGCTCGATTCCGCCACTGCGGCGCTACTTACAAAATCCATAAACATGTTAATGAGTATGTGTGGACATTCGAGACAACAATGATGTTTATAATTTCCGTTCGGAATATTTTGGAACTCTACAGAAATAAATTTTCTGGCAATGAAATATCACTTTCCAGGACACTTATGTCATATTTCAATAATTGTGGAAAATGAACAAGTATGCGAACGTAAAACTAGACAGAAAAGCGTATTTTGGACTATTTTTGTAGAAAAAATGTCTTCCACAACCAGCTTTCCCTTGACTAAGTTGATTGCGACGTCGTGGTAACACATATTTATCAACCACCAATATTTCTAAGACTCAAAACCAGATGTGAATGAAATCAGGCAGAATAAAGTCGAGAAAATCAGTCGATTCTGTATCAGGCAGACAAAAGTAATTGCGCATGCACAATCTTCGACAAATATTATAAATATTCAAGGTGTGACTGACATCGATCCTGTGATTATTTCGATGGAAAGTACTTTTTATATATGGAGAGACTTTGACGTGTGTTGAATTCTATAACTTTTATTTGACAACTCTTTTTTCTTATACAGGATGATTCTCAACAGAGTAAAATTAATCAATAAAATAAATATTTTTCAACAATCTCCTCCTTCTGCAATTTGAAATCTAAAGAACTTGAAACAAAATTGCAAAATGTTGAACTCTAACTAATAATTAACTGAAACCGAATCGCTTGGGAACATGTACGGTTCTTCCCAGCCTTGTAACGACTGATTTATCCACTTCTTTCTTCAAAATCTTCAGATTATCACAGTACCTGGTTCAGTTGCTTGCAATAAATACTGGAACTTGTCTTCTGTATCTATATTATCGTCTTCATGTATCTTCTTGAACTGGCCTCAAAAGCCAATCCAGTTTTTCACATTACCAACGAATTTTTTCAATTCCAGTCGAGGAAATCAAATTTTTTTTCTGTTGTCTCCATCCGTATGATATGTAGAACTCTCCTGATCATCATGCACCGACTTCTCTCTCATAGCAACTTCGCATTTGGACCTGTAATTCATGATTTCTTCTCTGTAGAATTCAATTTGGTCAAATTCCTGTGTGAGCTCTTCTCCACTTGGACTGGATGAAAATAAATTCTCTCTGATAAGCTCATCCAGTGTGAATATCCTTTCACTCTCGTCTTCCAATTGTCTCAAGCGTGTTAGTACTTGTTCGCTGCTTACTGTCTTTGCTGTAAGTGCTATATCCAAATCATTACTGTTTTTTATGAAAAGTCTTCGTAGCTGCTCTCTTTCTCTCTCACAATTTTCCATCGTCGATATGTCCCGTCACGGTTGCCACAAATGTTGTTTATTTCGATGGAAAGTACTTTTTATATATGGAGAGAATTTGACGTGTGTTGAATTCTATTACTTTTATTTGACAACTCCTTTATATTATACAGGATGATTCTCAACAGAGTAAAATTAATCAATAAAATAAGTATTTCCCAACAGATCCCTTTTTAACCAAAATATATCAAAAGACGTAAATTCCATACTAATTTTCAATTTGTTTCACTTCCAGGCGATATAAATGCATTACCGTTACTTCAAAAATGCTCGTGAAACAATGTGAAGCTAGAACGGAGTGGTCGAAAAAAACTTAATCTTTTACTAAAAATATGGTTTTCTCTTGATGCATGGGCACCTGTTTTGGAAACTCGATATTTAATTGTTTTAGCTGCATACTAGGCTGTTTTTATCATCAGTATTTGTATTAAATAAATGAATGTGTGGAAATCATCGGCGTAATAGTTGGTTTGACGTTGGATTGCCGTTTTACTTTCGAAGTTTGAAGAAATTCCATTTGAATGTCTGATGTCTGCTCTCACAGATACGATGGATTTGTACTGGGAGCATCTTTTTCAATGCGGTTTTTAGTGATCCAATAACTTATATGAAGTAGAGAAATATGCATTAGGGCGCTCTTTGAATTTTTGTCACCTTTGAAGGACATCAGCACATTTCAGATCTATCCTTCCTGCTGTTATGTTGTAGCTGCAACATCTCAAAATATTTTATTCTTTCATCATATTGCAGAACAGATGGACAACCCACTTATTTTAATTTTTGCAAGGTCAGATAGTTTTTCTGTTGCCGTTTCTCTTGGTTTGAAAATCGGGTGGAAAAAAGTATGATATCACGAAATGAATGATATTTGAATTCCATGTCATATTATTGGACATTTTATGAAGAATTTTTTATTGCGTCCCTCTATATTGCAAGGAAAAACTAGCATGCATGAACAGAGAGTTGTTCCAAATACATAAAATCACTCAGGGCATTGAATTTGAGAATATGAATCGATTGTCACACTTTTCAGGGCTACAATATATTGTATGAAATTTCGTTGGGTATCATTTCCGGGAGAAATGGTAACTTGTATGGTATAGGACCCTCACAACACTGGCGCACCTTTGAAAAACCCTGTCTCTGTGGCCAAATACGCCCCTGCTCCACATATTCAGTGAAGCTTCAGGGTGAGTTTGAACACCTGGATTGTAATCACAATAATTGAACATGGACTATTTCGGTATTACATTAAGAATTGAAGATGTAGGCTTGGGGTGCAGACTGGAGGTATTTGGTGTGAGGCGATGACAGTGTATTATTATTATTCTGAAATTTTGAGTGTTATGCGGTGTTATCGGGCAATTGATCGAAGAATGATCGTATCGCTTCCAGCCATCTATAATGGGAATTACTCAATATTGAGCCTTCGAACACATGTCGTGAAAATCCAATCCGACAGGCCCTCATATACAACGGGATAGAATAGGATTTAATATAAACGTGTTTATTTCCAGCTTGCTCTTCACAAAAGAAATGGCCGCTTACAAAGTCCTGAAGCTCCTATTTATAATGTACATAAAAGATGATACCGATGACAATACATTGATTTTCAACCTACAAAACACGGATCATCTGAATCAAATTTGCTGAAACAAGAAACGATTTGGATCTGTGAATCTCAACAAACAGTTCAAAACTAAATAAATAGAAAACAAAGAAAATCTTATTTTCAATTGCTGAAAACCACAATAGCAAGAAGAAGAACCGTTTGCAAAACTACTTGTATAATTTCAAGCCCATCCCTGTATTGTGTATATAGAAGAACAAAGATACAAACTGTTCAATCATTTTTGCCTTCAGACTATCCAGGAGAACGCTCGAATTTGTCACTTTGAGAAACAAACTACGCTAGGTTGCTAGGGTTTGGTTCATTGCTATGGGGTAATAACAAAAACAAAAAGGTAATGAGGAATATCTGCAGCTAGGATCAAAGCACTCATTCAACCCATTACCTGTCTCAATAGTTCATTAGAATTTCACAAATATAAATTACGAAATATATTCTCAAAATATTCCTGCACTACCAGGAACTCAAATAGTGAAACCCTGATGGAAACCAAAGAAAAAAAATTATACCTACCATGGATAACAATAATTGCTCTTGGTGAATCTACAGACACAAAGAGAGATTATTCACGAACTTCTGAGAATTCAGATTTAAAAACACCCATGGCAATTATAAAAATAAACTAAATGAAAAAAAAAACAAATTTGACTTTGATCAGAAGATGATAACAAGAAACCCCTCCGATACAAGAGCATTATGCAAAATAATGCAAGAAATAAGTACTGAAAGGAAATGAATGCACCATGGAAGA
Source organism: Gonioctena quinquepunctata (assembly GCA_018342105.1). Classification (NCBI taxonomy): domain Eukaryota; kingdom Metazoa; phylum Arthropoda; class Insecta; order Coleoptera; family Chrysomelidae; genus Gonioctena; species Gonioctena quinquepunctata. Next base: position 414,226 of record JAFIRS010000837.1, read on the forward strand.
ATTGAAAAATGAATTTGGGAAATGTATCTCTCTATACATATATAATTACATGTCCTGACTGGCAACGCCTTGACCAAACCGCTGGACCTTGAGGATCTTATTGATATTTTACCCCTAAAGGGGTGGAAAGGGGGGTGAGGAGGAAAGTGAAGGTGGAAGTACCGTAGTGAAGTTAGAGTCATGGAAATTGGTATTCGGGCTTTTCTTTCAAAATAAAAAATAAAAAATATTCCAGGGTTTTCGAAAATTCAACGCCAAAGGGGTTAAAATGGGGGTTGTTAGTTTTTAATAAGTTGTGATCCACGAATAATTTCATTCGAGGCATAAGTTACAAACGAAAAAATACGTGTTTCAGTGATTTTGGAAATTCAACTCCTAAAGGAGTGAAAGGAGGTGGTTCAATGAAATCTGGAAGTTTCTAAGGAGGTTCCGTTAGTTTTGGAATAAGGGTTATTGGGATTGGAAACGGAATAATACAAAATAGGATAACGGAGAACGGGCAAAGCCTCAGACATAAGCTAGATAAATAGCACAAAGAATAACATAGGAAAAAAATACGTCATCCCGATCTTCGAATATGTCAGCACCCAAATAGGCGCAAATACCCTAAATGAACCAACATGTAAAAAAATTTAAGTAATTCAGTCGAAAATTGGGCAATCAAGATATCTTGCCAAATGAGTTGAAGGCATAAATAGGTGGAATTGCCTTCAGACTAGTCGACTGAGGGTAAAAATGTAGGCATTTCGAATAATTTCAAGTTATAAACACTATAATAAAACAAGCAATTGAAGGTTAGAAGATGATACAAGTTTACTGTATATTGTGTATCTCAACCTACATTCGTAGAAGCTTTGAAGATGAATCGGCCGTATGAGAAAAGAACTGTCAAGAAACGTACAGCAGAGAATGATGTATGCAAGTGATGGTTTCGCATTCACATAATAATAATAAAGCGGCTTTATTCATCATTTCAAATTCTACATATAACAAAGGAAAAATTCAACAATATTGATTAATAGAGAGAAGGTGAACGATGGAAAGGCCTAGTATCAGCTATAGCTGGTTTTCAACGCGACCACAAAAAAGATAAAAAAACAAAAACAAAAAAAAACAATAAAAACAACAAGAAAAGTCATAAATGAGGTGAAATTATCACAAATAATCTACTTAAGCATATAACAAAATGAAAAAAGTTAATAAAAAAGTTCGTAACTGTTTTATACCTTATTGGTTAGTGATACTCAACATCTCAAAACATATATCAGAAGCGGGATCTACCAACGTTAGAACAAAAACTGCCTATTCTTCAGCTGAAGTTTCAGTCTCTTTTTGAAATTACTTAGTGTGTACAGTCTGAATTCATTGGGTAACTGGTTATGATACGAGGTAAAAATAAACAATACTTTCTACTTCTTTTTGATGGTAAAACCAAGTATCTGAATCGAGCCTATACCTGGTTACACAAAGAAAATGACATATTCTAGAAAACTCCGTAATAAGTGTTCATTCTGAAGTGTTTATTCTGGAATTGAACATCAAATATTAGCGATATTGAGAATAGTAAGCGATAATTGTATTCCTTGCACATTTTGCCATAATAATATCCATGATGATGTTATCTCGGTGTAAGGAGAAAATCTCTATAGGAGAGAAATAGCCAATCATAACATTTTGAATATTAGATGGTGTGTAGCTCAAAAATTGTAGTTGTTGTAGAATGCTAACTTTTCAGAATGCGGTGTCCAAAAATATCCATTTCAATTTGTTTGCCAATTGGGACTACCTTCCAGACACTGCAATGATTAGTGTTGATCGTTTCAACACATTAATCTTCATTTTTCTTTTATATATTTTTTTGTTTTCTTGCATTTTTTTTTTCTACCCATTGAACATTGAGAACGTCTTGGTAGTAGTTGACCGTTGGCCACAGACGAAGCTTGCTGAACGCAGCTTATCTATGCATTCATTCTGTACATTCTGTCAATCCATCCATTACCGGCATAGCGGCATAACCTGACATAACCATGTTTTGTATTGCCTCCGTCCATGGTCAACACGTATTTGCTCTCATATTTTTATTCATAATAATGAATGATGATGTTTTAAAATAGTTGCCGTCATAAGATGCCATAGTAGAATATTCCTATGTATCTCATAAGTGGGAACATGATGGCTCTTATCTTTGGACTTTTCGAAGTGAGATGATACTTCATCTGAAGTATCACTGGCTATACGGAAGTAGCTTCAAGCAACGCTACACCTGTTGTATGGTAAAGAGAAGATGGTTTTGATAGGAAATATGTTCAGCCCCTTAAACTTGGAAAATTTGAAATATTGCACATATTGGAAACTTTGCCAGATGTTATTCTCTTCTCAACGTGAAACCATCATATAAGAAACATTTTATGGAGAATTGTGTCGTCAATAAAAATAGGAACTTTCCTCATTCATGAAATAGTACACAATGAGGGAATATATTTTTACTCAAGATTAACATATTTTTGATTTTTTTATGATCTATTGATATAGAAAGTTGGGAAATAAATAGTTCTTACCTCAACTGACATTCTGCAATTCTTAATGTGTAATGTTTTGTTACAATACCCCATGAATAAGCTTGCAATGTAACATATCACTCTTTGTATATACTACAATAGTCTTGATATTTACTGTTGGTAAAAAATCACATATACCACTGTGGAATATTAACGGACCGAATGTCAGTTCAACTTTTCGACGAAAACTGAGTTATTTACTGGCCAAATGCAAATTGTTTGATTGAGAAATACAATCCTTCTCGATGTCAATTGAAAGAATACGTGGAATATCTGGAAGATACTGTGAAAATAACTAATTGTAGCGGTTCGACGTCCCGTAGAACCCAAAACGACCATAACTATTTACAAATATTTTTTTTTATAATAAAATAAATATTTCCAGCGATAACAATTCAGTTCATTCCTTTACACATATCATCAACTCTTTATTCAATTAATATTGTTACTCATACCTGGTCCATGGTGAATCAATCGATTAATTATCTTTTTTTACATGATTTGTATATTGATGGTGTATAAAGCAATTCCACAAAAAAGTATAGTGGTTATATTCTCAAAAAAATCATCCTAAAAACATAATTTTTTGTCACATCAAATGTTCAATACTGACAAGTGACAATCGATGAGTAAAATTTTGTAATGCGGTTAAGATGCGCTTAAGATGCGATTGGACAAAATGCATATAGATTTAAAAAAAATACACATGAAATATGAAAAAAAAGTTAATTGCTAGAACAGACAGTTATGAAATGCATTAGAATGAGTACAGTATCAAACAGAATATTGCAATATAAATGGATATATTCTAAGTAAATAAGAATATAAAAAAGTTTCACTTCAGGTTATTTTCATATAAGTATTTATATATGAATTTTTCCTGTTACTTAAAGTTTGTCGTGAGTACTATAAGATTTTTATGTGATTTTTTTCTTCATTTTTCATCCATTAATTGATGATTGTTCATTTGCTGAATTTAAAAAAATTGCTGTTACCTGTAATTTTTTAAGGAAATATAAAAGCTCTGGAATAGGTCTAGAAGTCCCAAACTGAATATAATCACCTAACTTGCAAAATATGGGGTTCCAGGGCCCAGAATCAACAAAAAATAAAAAAAATGCACTTTACTATTTTACAATTGAATTTTTCAACACAATAAGTATTTTGCACTAAGATACCCACATATTCAAATATTAATTTGAATTAACTTTTGATAGTCCTTTTGTGAGTACAAATGTCTTAACCACATATTAATGTTGTGAAATCATGACCCAGTTGCCCCACCTTACCTAACTCTAATTACCCCAAACACGAGGTAGCTACTGTAAACAGAGTATCCTCTTTCGTCTCCTTCACCAGAATATCTCCAGGTCTCCATTATGTTGTAGTGTCATCTGAACTACATATGGTGCCAAGTTTCAACAGAATCGGTTCACAAGTGGAAAATCAATCATTCCCCATTCTGCTAGCCCCAGCCTAATACTAATTACTAAAAATTGTCCGTTATGTAGAAATATGACTTTCGAATAAAATATTATTTTTTTGTTGTACAGCTGATTTTTTTGGGAGTATCATGCTCGTGAGTGTGCCGACTCACAACCATAGTTCAATGAAAGTCATATAGTGAATCAGAGGGATGTATTCGATTTTTTGCCACCATTACTCACAGAAACTCCGAAGAAGCTCTCCATGAATCGCTCAAGAATTCTAAATGTCAAGAAGAAGGATATACAGGGTGATTCAAAAGTATTTTGACAAACTTCAGGAGGTGATACAGGGAGCTTAAGTTCTATTTTTATTTTAGTTTTTTTAAATAACTTTCGAAATACTGACCTTCATTAAACGAAAATTGGTATTGAGAGGTTTTTCGATTGAGGTGTCGGATTCCTACCTGATGTTATTATTGCTCTTACTCGTAGGGGGGAAACCTAAACGTCTTTTTTTTTAAGATTCATTACTTTTTTTAGCATACTTGAAGCATATTTTTCGGTAGAAAAATCAATTTCTCCATCATATTAACGTAAAAAAGCTACCCTTGTTACAAGTCGCAACCGTTTTCTAGATATATGGACTTGAAAATTTCATGTCGATTATTTGATAATCGATGCGTGTTGAAGTTATTACCATTATTTTGCATTTTTCACAAAAATGCTTAGGAAATGAATTTGACGTTTAAGTAGGTAGTTTTGGTTATTACATATTATGTGACAGTTAAACGTTTTGAAATACTAATTTTGAAAAAATGGATTATTCAAACAAAAAGGCTCATTTAGCCGATATGTTTTTCGTTTATGGCCTTGCGTATGGCAATGTGCGCGATGCAAGACGTATTTACTGGAAGCGATTTCCTAATCGAGTACTGCCTTCAGCTCCAACATTTACCAGCCTCCACTGTCGTTTGGCAGAAACAGGTAGCTTTAAGAGGGCAGCTGATATTGGAAGACCACGAGCGGTCCGAACCCCAGAATTGGAAGAAGTTGTTTGAACGCTCTCGAGTAGGATCCAGAAACAAGTACAAGAATAATTGCTGAAGCTCTCAATTCTACTCAGTCCACAGTTTGGAAAATTATCCACGATCAATAATTTTATCCAAACCATATTCAAAGGGTACAAGCTCTTTTGCCACGAGACTTTCCCCAACGCATTACTATGTGTCAATGGTTTTAGAAAAAATTTGCTGATAATCCTCAATTTTTAAAATATGTACTTTTTACGGACGAGGCAAACTTCTACCGAAATGCTATCACAAACTTTCATAACAACCATGTTTGGGCTCTGGAAAATCCGCACGCAGTTAGTGAAAGACATTATCAGTATCAATTTTCTGTGAATGTATGGGCGGCAATAATTGATAATTACTTGATACGTCCTTTCTTTCTTCCGTTCCGATTGGATGGCGCAACTTACAGAGACTTCTTAGAAAATTAATTGCCGGGACTACTTCAGAATGTACCATTAGAAATTCGTATCCGCATGTGGTTTATGCATGATGGGGCTCCGGCCCATTTTAGCGTTGTAGCCAGGGAATTCTTCAACACTGCCTATCCAAATCGATGGATTGGTAGGGGTGTAGAACAACCTACCAAGGCGTGGGCACCAAGGTCTTCAGATCTAAACCCCCTGGATTTTTTTTTTGAGAACATTTGAAGTCACTAATTTATAAAACTCTAGTAGCGAACGAGGAAGACGCCTGTGAAACAATAAGGAATACACCAATGATTTTTGAGCGGGTACGAGATTCAATGACCAGAAGACAAATGCCTCTATTTGAATACAATTTAGTTTCTTTGATTTTATTTTATTCTACATATTAAAAATTTCTTGAAATTAAATGTTGATATTTCTTACAAATTTTATTAAAACAAATACAGATTTTGCACCCTTGATACAAAAATAACTATTTCAAACGAGTAACAATAAATGGAATAGGTGGCGCCCCCTACAGAAAACCAAAACAACTTACTCAAACGTCAAATTCATTTTCTAAGCATTCTTGTGAAAAATGCAAAATAATGGTAATAACTTCAACACGCATCGATAATCAGATAATCGACTTGAAATTTTCAAGTCCAAATATCTAGAAAACAGCTGCTTATAGCAACTTGTAACAAAGTAAGCTTTTTTACGTAGATATGACAGAGGAATTAATTTTTCTACTGAAAAATGTGCTAGAAGTACTCTCAAAAAAGTTATGAATCTTCAAATAAGAAAAAGACGTGTAGGTGGCGCCCCCTACAAGTAAGAGCAATAATAACATCAGGTTCGAATTCGACACTACAAAAAAGCTCTCGATTACAACTTTTGTTTGATTGAGGTCAGTATTTCGAAAGTTATTCGGAAAAAACGAAAATAAAAATAAAACTTTAAAACCCTGTATCTTGGAAACGAAGCGTTTCCGGTCATATATTTATTTGAACAATTCATATAAGAATATTGTGGGGAATCACCTCCTGGCGTTTGTCGAAGTACTTTTGGATCACCCTGTATAAAATCGAGCGTACCGCCGGCCAAGTCATGCATTCAACTAGTAATTTTTTTCTTCTCATTGACTTTTTCGTGATGAATAACTTCGTCGTACAAAACTTGTAGTAATTCATTATATATATATATATATATATATATTCAGATGTGGTTTTGATTTTTTTATTAAGTTTGCTCTGTGACCCTTCAACAGTGTTGGTCGTACGATGTCGACTTCCAGAACATACCCAATATCTGTCAGAGTCTAGCCATTCTTCCAAGAAATAGTCATTGAATTTGATAATATCATCCCTAGTAGGAGAGGAATCCGCAATGCTGATCCACCCTTCGTCAATCGATACTTCTGGCGATTATGCCAATACGGCGCACTTTCTAACACGTTTTCGTTTTTTTATGTAAAAAGACATGTGCGGACCCCCATCAGGAACAAAGTTCCTTTATGCGGCTTGTAGTAGGTGTTGACTGGTAGAAATCTTCACGTAATACCAATCAACACTATTCCATTTTTTTTGCATTTTTTTTTCACTTTGAAAATGTTTGGATTTTTCTTCACTTTCCTACCGATGCCACCAAAATGAAAAATATAATCCAATCAATAAAAAACGAAATAGCGATGGAGGTCGATGGAATGAAGGCTGAACTCCTAGAAAAATACAACCCCTCTCCTCATTGAACCTTTAGTATATCTAATAAATAAAACCTTCATCGACCAATTTCTCTAATCAATGCTGTGGCGAAAAATGTCGAAAAAATTATAAAAATGCAACTATCATCCTGCCTTAAGAAATATAACATTTTCTCCTGTAGACAATATGGTTTTCGAAAAGGTGTGTCTACTCAAGTTGCTTTTGCCATGGAGAACAAGAAGGCATCACTGTGTGTCTTCATAGACCTGTCAAAGGCATTCGAAGAAAATGAAGAAGAACTTGATCTTTTCTCAAACACTCTTCACAATAAAATTTGCCAAAACATAGTACCTACCAATTTATGCTTCTGCGCGGTACTCACCATCTTTTACTTTCCCCAGTTTGTCCGATATTTTCACTATCACGCCTGTGAAACATATTAAATATTTCGGGATCATTATGGATAACCAACTCAAATGGAAATCACATATAAACTATGTAATTAAAAAGCTCCAATTTCTGATGTATCGTTCCAAAGTCCTGAGAGATATGTTAGACAACAGAACACTCAAAATCTTATATTTAGCTCTTATTCAAACCCATATAACTCACGGGGTACTGACATGGGGATCAGCTGGAAAGACCACTATCGATAAACTGATAGTAACACAAAAAAAATTCCTTAAAATAATTTTCAAAAAAAAAGAACTCAACCGACAGGTGCTGTCTATTTCGGAACAAATATATTTGATCCTGTACAACTTTTCTTTATGTATACTAACATAAATTCTCGCAAACCAAAACACAAACATCCGAGAATAGAACACGAATACAACACTCGAACCAAACAAAATAATTTCAAAATGCCTTTCATGAATAAAGCTGTAGGACATAGAATCCACAGCTACGTCAGTCTCAAATTATTCAATAATCTACCAAATCAAACGAGGAGTTCAAAATATCAAAACGAACTCAAAAATGAAATGTTAAATGACTTCATCACTACGAACAGAGATACATAAGCTAGTGTATTCCTAATTTCACAAACAAAAATAAACATTCTTTTTTTTATATACCCACATGGTATAAAAACCTTTCAAAAATAATGTTTCTATATTATATCGTAAATGTTTTTCATTCAAAGAACGGTAACTGTGAATATACATTAGTATAAGTGTAATATATGTATATATCTATGTTGTGCAAAAATTTTAGTGTTAAATATTTTTCTGTACTACTCTTTGTTATTTCTCTACATAATATTGTACTCCTTGATTGTAATGTAATTTTCACAGTCTTACACGAACTGGTAACAGCTTATGTGATTTCTCTCGTTTATTAACTCAATTTTTAATTTGTGGCCCTATTTATATTGTACCTGAAGAAGTTAATAAACTATATCAGTTGATTTGTTGAAAATATAAACAGGATGTTCATAAAATCAGATGTGGAATCATCTGCGACTGAAAGATAAACTTTGGTCACTATCTTCCATCGTCAAGATAACCTCTTGTGGGGTATTCATGTTGAAAAGGGAAACATTCTCAATTGAATATTGATAGAAAGATTTATCTGTGAATTGAAAAATCCACGATTAAAATGAAGTTATTTTTTGTGAATGTCTAACAGAAAACAACTACTTCCCCGGCTAAAGCCACGCTGGACATTGAACTACATCTGATAGATATTCTGAATTAGGGCCTTACCTTCATCGGTAGTTACAGTTCCACCACATTTGCGATTTCCCCAATACCATAGAACGTCACTAGTTCTATCCCTTTCTTGATTCAATTATTTGTAGCTCCATTGTATATTATAAAATTGAAGTGATCGATAATACAGATACTCAAAAACTGACAAATGTAACAGTACAGGCATCTACCTTAGTCTATAGAAATAAAAAAGGGTGAAAATGCCAAAAATATTACGAATTTCCAGTATTATGATATCTTTCAAATGTCAGCTTTGATTGAGGTTTAGATAGTTAGGGTCATTCAGTATAATTTCTCTTCGTTCACTTAATGGTAATAAAACAGGTGGATTTTTATGCATGCCCCCATCAGGAATGCACCTAACTGGAAAACACAGAGGCTGGAAGTGATGGCGCGCCATTTCAAACGTTCCAGTATCAGTTAAATTTTTTATTTTACTTATTTTCAACTTTTTTTGTAATTTTCATAGGATAAACGTTTTTACTTTCTAATGTACAATCAACTCTTATCGGTAGAAAACAAGTTAGCATACATCCTGCATAGTAAGAGAGTATTGAGAGGGTCATAATTTTCATTTTCTATGATAATATAATTTTTTTTTATAAAAAAAACCTTTTTAAAACAAGCTTCCATTGAAATAACCTGAAAAGTACAAAATAATTGTTCGGACGTAGGTTATTCCGTGAGTTCTAGATTCAAGCTTTTGAATCTATATTTCACGGAATAACCTACCCCTAACACACACATACCAATTTTGAATCGTATCAGACCATAATTACAAAACTCGTTCGCTATCTAAAGTTACTTTTGCAATGTGAAGATAAAATATAAATAACTATAGATACAGTTTTGGGAAATCAATTCAGTTTTGGCTATTGCTTTTTGACCTGTCTGTCCTTTTTGTATTGGTTATTACTCTTGATGACCCCTTTTTTTCTAGGAACCTTTTTTTCTAGGTATTTTCTATTTATTAGGTTATTCTCTTCACTTTCATTGTTTTCAGGTGTATTGATTCCACGCGATTCTGTATTCGTGATGATATTCCCATTTTTCTCGTTTGTTTCAGTTACTAATTCGTCGTTGTCTTCCTCGTTTTCTTCGGCCTGTGAATATCCGCATTTTTCCAGATCTTCGACTGTTCATTTTCTCCTTCAAAATGAGTTTGCTATTTTTTATAAAAGCTTGCTTTCCGTTTTGTCTAGCCTTTTTCATGTGTATTCGTAGTTTTTTCTGCTTAGTGTAATCCTCTGGTGTGTAGTTTTCTGCAACAAAAATTCCTGTTCCTTTGAATTTTTTTGCATAAGTGGTAATTTCCACATTCAATTTATAGTTGAGCAATTCAACCAGCAGAGGGCGCGTCGTGTTTTAATTTCCTCTTTCAATTCGGTGGAGCTCACGTTAGTCGTTGAAGTTGGCTTTTACTTCTAGATTGTTCTCTAATATATTCAGGAAATTTTGTATGTCGCTTAACACATCATGGTTTTTATTGATGCCATGAAAAACCAGGTTGAATTTCTTCACTTTTCGTTCTGTATTTGATGTCCTTTCTTTCAGTTTCTCGTTATCTTCACGTAGAATGCGATTTTTTCTTTTACACTTTTCAATTACACGAGTATTTCTTTTCTTATTATTTTAGTTCTTCGGTGGCTGTTGTGTTTGTTGGCGTAGTCTCTTTCAAAAGTTCGTAGATTTGATTGTTCGTGATTTGCCTTTCCATTCCAGAATGATATGTGTAAATCCTGAATCAGTGCAGACTATCCACACCCTCAGTGATTCGGCAGTAAAAAGTTTGCTTTCAAATTTGGCTATTCCAGCACTTCTTTCTATTGAGTGCTTGTAACATGATTTTTCTAATATTTCTGGGCACACCTCCAGTTTATAATGGGTCCAATGTTTGCAATAAGTTGTCCACACAAATTCGTACGCTTAAAATGACGTAAATCAGTTGATTTAAGCGATTAATATTGAGCATAACAAATTCGACCACAACTATACCAACTGCCCCAACTCATAGGAGTGAAAAAATAAAACAAATTCTGCTCACCGAATCAATGTCAGAGCACATTCCTGCAGATGTATGGAAGAGAGACCTCCAACTCTACTCGAGGATATATGAGAGATCCGCCTTCGCCCTATTACGGTATGTCAACATTCCCAAGGATTGTTCTTGCCAGACGCTAACTAGATGCTAATAGCAGTAAGCACCAGCGTTCCGTGCAATTCGGCTTTTATTGACATTTCCGTTTGGAATGGCTGATAAACCCGGCTATCGAGGTGCAAATATTTGTATTCCATAAATCTATATCCTATTATGAAACCAAACAACATTTGTTGGTGCTACCAGCGAATGGGCTTCAGCAGAATTGAAATATTTATTAGTGATATGTTAGTTAACGAACTGTGAATTATGGATGCGCATCCAATTACGTGAAATTATTGGGATCACCTGCGACACAATATTTTGGACATATTATATTCGAAATTTTAGATACATCCCACGGAAAAATTAGCTTTCAACAAATGTGAGTAGAAACATAATGTAGCAACAATTTTCAGTTATCGCAGGAAAATATTACCTATTTTCTGAATTCTGATGATTGAATCATGAGCTGAAGGCGGGTGCCACAATTTAATTCAGTGAGAAATTGACAATATGTGCACATATTATTATGTAGTTATTCTGATAACATTATGTATGATGAGTTTGTGGGACATTGAATCAATAACTATTGGAATAAAGCCTTCATCTATTGTCCAAAAGCTGAATAAATAGTAGGGGAGGCGAGGGGAATAATGGACTAACCCCCTAATAGTGGACAAGGGACTGGCATATTTCGAACACCATTAGATCAGAAAAATTGATCAGTTATGTTTGAAGTAGTTGATATATGTTTTCGAAAACCACAACCAGAAAATATCTGATTCCAATAGGAAAATTTCTTATTGAATTTATTTCTTAAAACATTTTTTTGTTCACTATTACCCTCATGAGGGTAAATGTAGACATACCGAATAGTTTCTTTATAATTCAGTACATTTCTAGTAGGCAATTGTAGACATGAACAAATAGTCCACTATTGAACGCCATTTGATTCAATTTGATAGCTTTTCAATTGAAAAAGTTATGATCGAAATTATTAATTATAACTGTGAATTCAAATTTCAATTCAACACAACACTTTATGATTTTTTTTTAAATGACAATATAACATAGTATTTGAAGAAATTGAATGAACAAAATGCATTAGGAGCTTTTGAAATTATATTTGTCAAAAAATGAAGTGAAACACAAAGAACATTGATTCAGAAACATAAAAGAAAAATAACAAACAATCCATTGTTAAACGGTTTGATCATCACCCTAGTCCATTATTCCAAAGGTATGAATTCCTCTTACAATAAATGGTGCTGGCAATACAGATTTGATCTGATTAAAATCAACCAGACATATGTCTTCATTTTGAGGGGAACACAAAAGAATTCATGTTCACTGTGTGATTCCTCAAACAACTCACTACGAATTTGTTTCGACAGTTTGAATCTAGGACTCTGGCAACAAAAGTCTTTACAATTTCTTTTTTTGTGTTGGGGTTGTAGGTGAAATTAACTTCAACGAAATCTCCAATTTCAATGTTAATTTTATCTCGAGTTCCATTCTGGAATGCTAAGGTTTCCTCTTCATCAGTTAAATCTCCCTTTTCCGAAAAAGCAACCTCAGACTCTACGTTTCTATATTTTTCCCTAAAGTTGACTTGGGAACGCCGAATCTTTCTGACACTTCTCTAAAAGTATTTCCACGCCGAACTGCTGTTATGGCGTTTCTCATTGTCTCAAGATCATATCTCACACGCTCGTTCTTTTTTTTATATAGTCGAGGCATTTTTCTGAAACAGAAAATATGTTTTTCGTTATAATCAGCATTGTCCACTATTGCACACATAATTCAAGAACGAATGTCCACTATTCCCAACAACAATAAATTTTTAGAGGGTAATAGTGGAATTAGCCCTATGTGAAACAGGCTTGCGAATTCAATTCGATTATTCGCTAGAAATATAACCTCACTATGTGTTTACAAGTTTCCATAATAAGTTTTGAAGTGAATAATTAGACAGAGGTTTGCGAGAAATTTTTGCTTGGAAGTAGGTCATTTTGAACTTCAAGTTCAGATGTAGACATAATGCAAAATAAAAATATTTTGTAAATTATTTGTACTTACGGTTTTATAGATTGCGGCACGGGATTCGCAGTAGACTGAAGTACTGTCGCCAACATGACCGATGCATGACGCGGTAAATTTGAATTTTTCCCTAGGCTCTTCCACTATTACCCTCTTCTCTTATTCCCCCCTGGTCCCTCATATGTAGTTATTCTGATAACATAATGTATAACGAGTTTGTGGGATATTAATCAATAAATATTGAAATAAAACATTCATTTATTGTCCATAAGCTGAATAATTAGTATAGTACGGAAATAAATCTAAGAGACTTATCAATATTCATTGCCGATTAAGCTAAGCGGTCGATCAACCACAAGCAGGAACGTACTCGATATAATGTAATTTTCACAAGATGATGTTTTATTGACGGCTTGGTTTGACAAATTATTTCGCTGGTATAAAATATTATATTTATCAACAAGTGTGGAAAGCGATTCTCCATAGTAAAGTCGTAGACAATGAGTTTTTCTAAACTACAATTTTTTTAAACTGCAATATCCTTTTTATCTCCTAGTAGGCAACAAAGTTCAGGTTTTCAACTACCAGTAAAAAAATAGGTACTTATCCTTGATGTACCGAAAAAAAGGAAAAATAATTATGAATGTAAAGATTATGTAGAACGTCTGATTCAATAACGAGTAATAAATAAACAGTACGGAAAAGTAGAGTGCACAATCAATATAGGACACTAATTGATGTATATGCACGTAATAATATGCATATATCTACGAAATATACTTACTTGTAGAATACTGAAACTCAACTCCATGAATTTCTGGTACAGATATGACTGAATTGCTGACATAATTATGTATTTGATGTAAAAAAAGGTAGAAAAATAAAGGAAATTTATCGAATGGAATTTAACAGGTACAAACACAATGCGAAAAAATAGAGTGTCATAAATATAATCAATAAATTTTAAACTGAGTCAGTTTACAACGATTTTCCCTCTAGCAATAGATTTGAAGATATTTATGTTTGGTGAGAGTTCAATTCCCTGTCTAACTTATTGAATTCATTTGATCCCAGATAGAGATGACTTTTTTGATAGCGAGATGTTCGATGTGCATTGGGTACTAGTTAATTTTCCAAACGAGTTGACTGGGATGAGAAAAGCGATATGTTTTCATAAACGTAGATATATGTCTAGACCATCAACCGTGTGTATTTTAAGCTCTTTGAAAGTATTTCTACAATATTGATGCCATCCCAGATTACCCACGAGCGGATGGCATATTTTTTAAGAATAAACACCCTGTTAGCAGATGACCCCATAGCCTCGTTTAGAATACCCTACCGCAGATGGCAGTTGATGGTTGCATTATATAGATTCACAAAGACCTCCTTACCACAGTGGTTTGCCATAAACCTCAGCGCAAAACAGTTTCAACGCAGTTTCTCACAGAGTGATTCAATGAGCAGTGTCCATTTTAGTTTGTAATCTTTTGTGAGACCTACCATTTTGCCAGTTCTACACGATTCATCGTGCAGTTCATTATTTTCAAATATATTGGGGGTTTCAGTAGAACTACCCAGGAAGAAATATATCAGTGTAGTTTTAGTTACATTCAATTAAAAGTGATTCTTATTTGCCCTTGTAATCATCCTTTCATATACAGTCTCTGTACTATCTGCTAGGGCTAACGTATTTCGATCCGTGATCAGGAAGTTTGTGTCATCCGCATATGCGATCACCTGAACTGATGAGAGAGCATGAAAGTTGTTGATTGAGTCGTTAGCATAAATTAAAAAAAGTGAAGGCCGAGCATGGAACTTTGAGGAACACCTTTTTCGATAGTTGCTACTTGACTTTGGGTATTTTCAAAAACTACTTTTTGAGTCCTGTCGCTCAAGTAGAACTTCATCAGCTCCAATGCATTCCTTCAAATATGATATCGCACCATTTTCAGCAATAGAAGCTTATGATTCACACAATCGAAAGCTCTTGAAGAGTCGATGAACAACCTGCAAACATGAAACATGCAATCTAGAGCAGTTATAACGTATTCATTGAATTCATAAAATGCTGTTTTGGTGCGTTTGTTGTGAAACCATGTTGATTTGGTGAGAGAATTTCATTCATCGAGAGGAAAGAGAGTAACTGTTTTTTTATGTTCATTTCGAAAAGTTTTGATAAGCTAGAGAGTAGACTAATGCCTCTGTAATTTTCAAACAAATTACAGTAACCTTTTCTGAAAATTGGTGTTACTAAGGCCATTTTTAGCTTTTCTAGGAAGATTTCGTGTTCAGAAGACAAATTTATGAGATATTTCAGCGGTTGACAGAGTACATAGGCGCACATTTTTTTGAAAGATTATTGGAGATCTTGTCATGACCGCTTGCGCTGGAATTCTTCGATTCTTTTATCAAAACAAAAACATCATGCTCAGTAACTGGGTGTATGAAAAAGGATCTTTGACAGGTAGATATATTATTTTCCATGAATCGTTCATCGATAACAATTTGTTTTTGAGCTCTGGAATTGAAATTGTTAGCCATGTCCGTCTCGGATAGTACACTATCACCATCATGAATAATGATATCATAAGATTTGTTTGCTCTTTCACTCATTTTGTTTACTGTCTGCCACATGGTTTAGGTTTCTTTGCTTGAGACTGATATTTTGTGATTTATGCTTTGCTTGTGGCTCTTTTTTAATTCCTCTCTGTAAATTTGAGTCATTGGCCTACTCAGTTCTTCATACTCCCCATTTTCTCTCGTGCATTCGGAGTATAGAGAGACAAAATTTTTTGGTTTGCATAGTTCTGAAGTAGTATTGATAGTGGATATATTTGATTGTTTTTGGAAGTGCTTCATAGGGAATTAGATTTCAATATAATAATATATTGTGTGGTGAAACACCTCATAGGCTTTGTTTGGGCAAGTCTCTCTGTAAATGTCGACCAAAGATTCTTTTTCCATAATTTTTTTCAAAGTGTTTATACAGTCCTCTGAGTATACCGCTCCACTATGACTATGGTTACTACCCTGAGGGAAAAATGTATGATATGTGAAAAATGATCAGACAGATTAAGATTTCTGACCACTGCCCTATATATCAAATGAGCAATACGTCACTCTCAAACTTTTTTGGCAGATCTCAATTGACATCCGTCAGTTGAAAAAGCGAAAAAGACTCTGCGAGAAAAAATCCAAAATTATAAAACAATTAAAGGAGATTTAGAAGATTTTGAGAACGGGGGCAGATATAGTCCCCGAAACGTCAAGCAAAAACTATATAGAGAAGTATCTTTTGAATTTTTTGAAATTTTTTTTTTCTCGATAGGCAAATTCAGAAAACGGCAAGTTATTGACAAATTGAATCATTTTTCTATAGGAAATATAATTTGGTGAACGCAATAACTTATCGGAGTGAACTAATCAGTTTGCCCTTTCTACACTTGTATAGATTTTCCTGATTATATTTTCATTTTCAGACTGTGGAAGGTTACCCAAAAAACATGTCAAGAAACGTTGTTCCTCCACAAAAAACCACATTCATTCAATAATTGATAATGAAGTTATCTATACATGTCTATGAGCCAGCAGTACTCTTGTTGGTTCCGGAATATTATGTTTCATATTGAAACATGCCAATATATCACGGAGTTAGTATAAATTTATACTTTCAACAGAGAAGTTAATGTTTATGTCTCCTCCTATTACAACATTGACATTATTCTTACTCACTAAAGTTAATAGCCCATTGATATAATTGAAAAATGAGTTGAAGTTAACTGATGGTGGTCTGTAAATACACACAAGAACTGTACTGGTATGCTGTATCGTGATTCCACAACATTCAACAACTCCCCCTACACAGAAATCAGTTGAATCTAGCACTGCTACCTTCAGCAAACTTTCGTCACGAATATAGATCACTACACCACCATTTTTCTTTTTATTTCTGCAGAAATTTGCACATAAACTGTTTTTTTTATTTTTATCACATCTAACTGTATATTATTTTGACAGTGTTCAGAAATAAGAAGTATGTCACATCCTCGTCTGTTATCGCTGAGGCTTCGGATATTTGGATGACAAACCATTAAACTACCTAAAACGTCATTAATTTAGTTTTTATTACTAATTTCACTAGTTTGGATGGCTACTGTGCATTTGAGTTGTTAAGAGATCCCTGAGCAAACGAAAATATCTTCGGCCCCGTCTGACGGCCAACAAAATATTTGAACGTGAAGTCGACGGAAAGCCAACTTGAGATTGATACAGAAAATACGTTATGCATAAATATGATTCGTGACCGGACAAACTTATTCTCCTTCAGTCCCGTCTGAGCAGTCATAAAAGTGCTCACAAATTCGAAAAAATTACTTGAATGTGAAGACGATAAAAATCCAACTCTGAGGAGTATTATTGTTGTCCAAAGTTATATTCATCATTATCGTATTCAAATCTTATTTATTTTAGAATATTTTTCACTTATTTCTTCTCACAGTTTGAAAAAACTTCATTAATCTCGAAGAAAATTCATAAAAATCAAATTGAATTGTATTGCTTCAGAATATTAGGGAACACAAAAGGGATTCCATCTAGACCAATAAAAACTCGTGAGAGTAATACATCAAATATGTAATTTTTTCCAATAACTCGACTGTGACACTCACATGTTTACGGGTTCGCAATGCATGCAAATACATGAATGCATTCATAATTCACGTCGTACACTACTTTTGAGACACTTCCGAGCATTGTCTCATGGCGGCGTATCACACATAATTTCATATTATTGTCAGCCTTCCGTGAAATTCACAATATTCTTTCTGAGAACTCATTTATCATTGGAATTGTTCTTTATTGCTGTCATTTCAGGAACGAATTGTTTGCAATGCGATAATGATGGTTATTAGGGCGGGAATTCTATAAATGGAAAATGAAGGGTTTTGGTGCAGTAGTAGAAATGGACTGTGCAGTGCTTGTTAAAAGGTTTTTTATTCAAACGGCTTTGAGTATATATATATATATATATATATATATATATATATATATATAATATATATATATATATATATATATATATATATAATAAAATCTAACTCGTTTGAAGCTACTAGAACTGTAACATCTCGAATATAATTCTTCAGATATCTGTAACGAATGATACTGTAACATAAATACTATATCCGTGTCAATAACCATTGCAGTTGAGACACGTGAATTGGAATAAAAACGAATATATTCTGAAGATTAAGATAAAACTCCATTATTTTCAATGTCAAATGTAATTTAAGTATTCCTTGATGGTTGTAATAAACAATATATTGGTCAAACGCTAGGATCATTATCGAACAGAATAATTTCCCATGAAAGTGACTGGAGATTGCATTCTGAAAGATGTGCTCTGGCAAAACATGTGAGTAAATTTTACCACCGGATGAATTACGATTCAGTGAAAGTGCTAGCGACGAAGTCAGATACTTCTAAGAGAACATTTTTAGAAATGACTTCTATTTACCAAGAAGGTAATTGAATGAATGGAAAAACAGATATTAACCATTCGAGTAAGATTTATTGTCTTCAGATATCAATGTAATACAAATTAAGAATTATTTCTTATATAACTCTACTCTACCTGGTAACATCAGTGGTGACATCTAACAGTTGGTACCACTGTAACTATTTCCAAGTGACACCCATCAGGTGTCGTTGGCTCAAATAAGATTGCGAGATTCATTCCCAACCTGTCAATATCACTTATCACAGCACACAGAGTACACATTTTTATATATGTATATATGATTTTGAACAATGCTAATGTAGTTGTAGTAATTTTTAACTTTGTTTCATCCCTTGATCTACGATTTTATTCTTATATATCACTATGTTAGATGAATATATTGAACATCATTGAAACCAACCTCAACAAAGTTGTAAGTACCATAATATTTCGCACTTGCATAATATTAATTTTGGTTTCATCATCTCTTGTAGTCTCCCTGATGATGGAAATGAACATTTTCGGAAGCTTGGATAAACCTTAAGGAGTTTAGTTTTTGATTGCTGCTCACCCCAATATCCCTAGTTTTGTACCTAACTAGTCAGCAATGATATGATGATACCACATAAACAAGAGAGACGCACTGCTGTGCGCCCCTCCTGTTACCCCACCCGACGCATTAACTGACTACGTGGCAATGCGACACAGTGTACAGCGACTCGATTCATTCTTGCCGAGCCGTGGTTGAGAAAACAAAAGAACGTGACAATTATCACCTTTTGAAACATGCCGCCTATTTACACAACCGCAGAGAAAGTACAGATAGTTAAGTGGTACTTTGGGGGTGATTCTGTACAAGATACAAGAAATCTATTCATAGTGGCTTTTCCAAATAGACCTGTAGCGACTGTCTTTCAATAATTAATAAATTTCAGAATTTTGGGTGTGTGGCAGCACATTGCAAAAAATGTTGTCCCACAAATCCACCACCGCATCCTAGACAAATACCCGAGGAACAAGAAATAAGAGAAACACAAGTGTATGCATTGGCAGAAACGACACCTTGTTCGAGTAGACAGATCGCCGACGTAGTGAATTTGAATGAAGGAACTGTAGGAGATATTTTGAAGAGAAATGGTTTTAATTGTTTCGAAGTCAAGACCACACAAGAACTTTTGCATGGAGACCATTTCAGACGTATGGAGTTTTGTGCACATCTTGAAATTCAATAGGGCATTTCGTGTAAATGATGACTTTTTAAAAAAGGTGTTATTTACCGATGAATCGTCCTTCTCAATACATCGAAAACACAACCCATCAGTAGTACGTTAGTGGTCTCGTAAAAATAAACATTTGAGTATTGCTGTGAGGACACAGTTCCCAAGCGAATTGAATGTGTGGACGGGACTTTAAGGCGATCACGTCATAGGCCCATTTTTCATTGAAGGGAATTTAAATGCAGCAAAATATTCGCAACTTTTGCAAAATCAAATTATTCCTGCAGTTCGCGCTCTTCCGATTCACTTTAACGACGTGTGGTTTCAACAAGATTGTTGTTCTGCCCACAATGCAGGCACGGTGGTTAAATTTTTTATTCAATTATTTCCCGATTGGTTTATTTGTACGCGAGGTACAATCAACTGGCCACCTCGATCACCAGATGTAGCACCTCTCGATTTTTATTTCTGGGGCATGCCAAAATTGGAGGTTCATCGGCATGACTTCGAACGTGCCACCAATTTAGATGAATTGAGGGCAAGAATTATTCAGTTGTGTGCTCAGGTAACACCAGTTACCCTTGCGGCTACCAGAACAGAATTGTACAGTAGATTCGGCTATTATTTGGCCCAAAATGGTGGTTTGTTCGAACATTTAATAAAATTATTCCGTACACAAAATATTTAATTTGGTTTGTCTTTTCTTGTAAATATTTCTTTTCTTTCCATTCGAAAAATAATTGATTTTGTGTTAGAGATAAGTTTTTTGTTTTTATTGTCTTACATAAATATCGTTTGCTTTTGTTTATGTTTAAGAATTTCCTTTTGTTTTCGCGGCCACCACGGCACCAAAGATATTTTTATCTACCTGTCGTCCGACAGATTAAATTGAATCAATGATTCAGTTCAAGTTGTTCAAATTATCCGATGTGAAATTATCGTCGATAATTCTTCTTCATTGCAGCGCACACATTCTCCTGACTGCTGACGTCCTGAGCTGACCACCCTGACTCTCCTATCTCTGTGTCGTGACGTCGATATCCCTTCTTCGAGCGAGTCGAGGAGAAATTGTAATACTCTCTCAACAATTAGCAAGCAATTCTTTACGATCTCATGAAACCACCACACCCAAGATAAATATATATATATATATATATATATATATATATATATATATATATCTCGTGACTGGACTAGTTGAAAATAACTATGAATTTGAAATAAACTTTGTAGAAAGGATATTCCTTGAGGTTGCAGTCAAATTTAATGGCCAATGAGAAAAGAAAAACTCTTTCTTATTTAGTCAAGCTTGAAAATGTTTATTTTCATTATCAAGACAGCTTTGAAAAAAAAAACACTATTGTGGAATACGATTTTAAACAAATCTAAAGAACTTACTAAGGTGAGGTTAAGTGAAGACAGCGATCTAATCACCATTTTGTGATTGAGGTAGTTTTCAAAATCATATCACTATGGAACACTACTAGTAATATATATATATAAATTAAACAATTGCAAACGCACATATTGTTTAAGAAACTTGATTTAAACAATTTAAAATTTGACAAGTACAAAAATTACCACATGGTTAAAGCATGAAAATTACCTTTTTCAGTCATGCTTCAACCATGTGGTAATTTTTGTACTTGTCAAATTTTAAATTTTTAAAATTAAGATTCTTAAACAATATGTGCGTTTGCAATTGTTTAATTTTTATATATATTACTAGTAGTGTTTCATAGTGATATGATTTTGAAAACTACCTCAATCACAAAATGGTGATTAGATCGCTGTCTTCACTCAACCTCACCTTAGTAAGTTCTTTAGATTTGTTTAAAATCGTATTTCACAATAGTGTTTTCTTCTTCCACAGCTGTCTTGATAATGAAAATAAACATTTTCGAAAACTTGACTAAATAAGAAAGAGTTTTTCTTTTCTCATTGGCCATTGAATTTGACTGCACCTTAAGGAATATCCTTTCTACAAAGTTTATTTCATGCATCAATTTTGCTGCATACCCCAATAATCAATTTGTTACACCTAACTAGTCAGCAACGACTATCTTTCACTATATACATATATATATATATATATATATATATATATATATATATATATATATATATATATATATATATATATATATATATATATATATATATATACTTGTTTGGGGTAAATATATATACATACAGGGTCGCTGATATGTATGGAAATGGTCGATTATCTCCTGAAGTAAGATAGATAGCAAAAAGTGTTAGGATAAAAAAGTTTAAGGGTTTTTATAAATCTATTACAATGAAAATTAGGTAAACAGGATTAGTCAAAAAGTCATGATGAAACAAAGTTACTTTTTCTTTAATGAAACACTCTGTATATCATTCCATATTTCAATTCTTCTCAAAATTCTAAATAGAATTGATAGAGCACATCATATCCTGAATTTGACCGGAATTTTAGTCCATTAAGTTTATAGTCAATCAAGTTACCTTTGAAAGTTTCTAGTTCCATAACAACGCCGCATCGTTTTCCCAATGAAAATATAAACAATTTTTGTAACCTCAAACCCAACTTCTCCAATCAAAAAATGGAAAACGATTATTACCTCCCTGAACGCATCTCAACATTTGTATGCAATCTAATTCACCATTTATATGATTCAATTCAAAGTATGTAAAAATCCAATGAAGTTCTTTCTGTCAGAGGAAATGAACTATTGTCAAATAACATCTGACTGAAACGAATGAAATGAACCTCGAATGAAAGGAGCATTTTTTCTTCGTCTTTGCGTTGGAGAGGAAAGCTTTTAGAAGGAAACACTTTTAAAACACTTAGTTTGACTTTTTGGACAACCGTTTATTTTATTAAACTTATTACTCTAGAGTTCGTAATTTATTTCAAATGGAAAATATTCCAATCATTATGGAATGCATGGAAATATAAAAACGTATAATCGTTTTAAAAATCATACTCAATATCGAGTACTTGATATTCTCATGAATTTCAACATAACATGAAATTCCACTCACTTCTCTCGAATTTATTCAAGATTACTAAAAGTGGCTAAAGCGCATCAATAATGGATTCAAAACCACCGAAATCAATAGAAGTGACAAAAAACAATTCAGAAAACTTCAGCCAACGTGTAATGAAGGCACGAAAAGTGCCCTAGAAGTTTCAAGAGAAAAACTGTCGAAAAACAACAAATCTTCTGAATATTGCGAATGTGAGTCGAACGTGACAAATATTTCATTGTCTATGTCTAAAATGTTTTCAGTTGTTGATGAAAAACACGTATGGAAGTGTATTTATTATTCATCTTGATTTTCAACTATTCGACTCGAAATATGTATTAAATCAAAGAATGATGAAACCTTTGTTTTTCTACAAAATATTTTCGAGTTATACTTTGAAAATTTTGATGAAATATCTGACTGATATGTACATCCATTATCAAAAGAGTGATATGTAGATGAGCGCCAGAACCTGGTCGTGCAATGTCGTGACATTATCAAATAAATATTATTTAATTTTTGTAATACATATATATATATATATATATATATATATATATATATACATATTTATATATATACATATATATATATATATATTTTTTTTTATGTTCTGGTTCCCACGAAAAGGGATATCCTGTAATGTTCAGAGAACATCGTGGGAACCTAGGGAAAGAAGGTAGGAGTTGGTGTTCTTTTTAAATTTCTGAAGGTTGTATGCCTCGGGGAACACCTCCCTAGGCAATGAGTTCCAAAGCCTCGCTGTTCGTTGGATGAACGAGTCTTTGGAAAGTGATGTTCTGCAGGTTTCCAAAGTGACCACGAAGGGGTGTGATGACTGAACTTGACGGGTTAATCTCGAAGAGACTGCCAAAGCAGGAACGATTGTTGATATTTCAGAAGAGCATCGCCCATGAAAATATCTATAAAATAGAGACAAATCGCCAACTTTTCTACGGTGTTCCAGACAAGTGAGCGAGTTTGTAAGCGAGGCATCACCGACGAGACGAATTGCTCTTTTTTGGACAGAATCCAATAGCCTCAGGATATGTTTAGGTGCCGCACTCCAAATATGGGAACAGTATTCCAGGACAGGTCGGATCTGTGCCTTATAGATCATAAGCAGCTGACTGGGGGTGAAATAGCTCTTGGCACGAAACAGAAAACCAAGTTTTTGGGATGCACTTTTGGCAATGGACCTCACGTGATTTTCCCAGGAAAGGTTATTGCTGATAGTAATACCAAGCATCGATATGGATGGCTTCAGTGGTATGGTTACTCCTGACAAAGTTATGTTAGGCACAGTGAGATCGGCTTTTCTAGAGAAAAGACATGCTTGTGTTTTGTTTGCATTGAATTCTACCAAGTTATTAGATCCCCATTCGAGAATTGTTGCCAAGTCCATATTTATATTATTAACATTTCTTCCTCGTTCATTTCTGGTTTCACGGACTGATATAGGGGCCCTGGAAGAGAAAGCGGTATGGAGAGTACTATCATCGGCAAAGCTGTGTACTGGACATGAAGTTGCTTTCAACAGGTCGTTGATGTGAAGTAGAAATAGTGTTGGTGCGAGAATGGATCCTTGCGGAACACCAGCATTTATGAGTAGAGTGTCAGATGAAACTCCATCGACCACTACATGGAGAGACCTGTTTGAGAGAAAACTAGCAAGCAGAGAACACAGCTTAGGGGGCAAGCCATAAGACGGAAGCTTGGCGAGGAGTCCCTGGTGCCAAACTCGATCGAACGCCTTGGAGATATCTAATGCCACAGCTAAAGTTTCTCCATGCTTTTCAATAGATAGCTGCCATATATGTGAGACGTAAGCGAGCAGGTCACCAGTTGATCTCTGATGGCGGAGGCCATATTGCCTATCGTTGACAATTCCTGAGTCTTCCAGATATTTCATGAGCTCGATGTTGATGGCTTTTTCCATGACCTTTGAAATAATAGATAGCAGTGCGATAGGTCTGTAGTTGCTAGGTAGGGCCTTTTTGCCTTTTTTAGGGACTGGCTGTACTCTTGCAATTTTCCAATTGGACGGAAATACCCCCAAATTGTAAGAGTGGTTGAACAACTTGCAAAGAACAGGTGTTAGTTCGGGGCACATTTCTTGAGAACAATCGGCGGGATTCCGTCAGATCCACAGGCTTTGTTGGTGTTGAGACCCAGCAAAATCTTTCTGATAGTACGTTGGCGAAAGGTGATCTCGGGCATGTGACTGTCAATAGGTGTAATGTTCGGGGTTGTTTTCCCGATGAATCCAGAGTGGAATTTCCAGCAAATAGGTGCGCAAAGATATTGGCTTTTTCCTGGGCAGTCGTTGCTAGTGTTCCATCTTCTTTGGTTAGGGAGGAAATGAGCTGGAAGTGAAATTTCTTCCCACAGCTTTGCGAAAGACCAAAATGAACGGGATCCGTTAGGACATTCAGCAAGTTTTGATCTTATTTTGGCTTTGTGGGCATCTTTTGAGCATTCTATTGTCTCTTTACATATGCCTCTAGCTTCGACATATGCTGCTCTGGTCTCAGGGCCCGGATTTTTTAGCCATCGATGGTATGCTGCCTGTTTGGAAGCCACAGCTCTAGAGCAGTTTCTGTTAAACCAGGTCTTATCGGATGATGTTCTTCTTTCGGTATTCGGTATGTAAGTTTGCATCCCCAACATGATGATTTCAGAAATTGTCTCAGCACATCGTGTTGGATCTACTGAAGAGAAACAAACCCCTTCCATGGAAACGCTGAGAAAAACATACGAAGACCTTCCCAGTCGGCCGAATTGTAATGCCACATGAGACGGGGTGGTATTGTGCAGCTCGATGGTAAATGGAAAGAGCATGTTGTGGAGATGAGGGTGTGGTCAGAGTTTCCAAGTGGGGCACAAACTTCTATTCTATACGGGTGAGGATTGCTGGTGAGGAAAAGATCTAGTGTATTGGCAGACTGGTTGTTGACATCAGGGATGCGGGTTGGTAGCTCGACCAGTTGTTCTAGACCATGAGTGATGGCGAAGGACTCGGCTTGACGACCAGCATCATCTGTTTTGTTAGAGAATTTGAGCCAGGCAGCGTTATGTACATTAAAATCTCCCATGATTATGGTTTCAGCTGTTGGATGGTTCTCCTGAATGTAGTCCAGTTTGAGTGATGAAAACTCAAAGAGGTCGTTATATGAAGGTTCATTAGGTGATAGATAAAGGCAGCAGAGGAACTTAGTCAGTTTGGTATCAGATAGCTTGAACCACATCACATCAAAGTCTTTCGGTTCCAAACTCTCTTCACGCTGGCATGAAAGGTTAGCCTTGGCGTAAAGGCAAACTCCACCTTTGAACCTGAATCGAGAATGGAGTTCGTAACCAGGACAAAGCATATGGACCTTGTTGGTGGACGAGTTTACTTGTGTTTCTGTTAGAGCCAGAATATCCGGTTTTTCCGTCTGTAGGTGATGGTGGACGTCATTGATGTTCTTGTTGAGTCCGCGGATGTTGCAAAAATTAATTTTTAATGTTGAGTCCCCTCGAGTACCTCTCGCCCGGAAATCCGAATGGAGAGGTATTTTACTTCCGGAGTGTTTTACTCTAGGAGACTTCATCATTATTACTATTGTTCATCATTATTACTATTACCTGAAAATAAAGAAGGAATTGGGGAAAAGGAAAGAGGGAGACCGGAAAGTATCGACCGAACACTGAAACATGGAATGGTCCATTTCACAGCACACAAAGTCGATATGGTGGTATTTCACCGGGCGATGAGACCATCTTCCACCTACGGTTATCCTTTTAGTCGCCTCTTACGACAGGCAGGATTTACCATGGGGCTATTCTAAAGCCGACCCCATATATATATATATATATATATATATATATATATATATATATATATATATATATGAAGAAGAGTAGTCTCGTGACTGGACTAGTTGAAAATAACTATGAATTTGAAATAAACTTAGTAGAAAGGATATTCCTTGAGGTTGCAGTCAAATTTAATGGCAGGTGAAAAAAGAAAATCTCTTTCTTATTTTGTCAAGCTTTCGAAAATGTTTATTTTCATTATCAAGACAGCTGTGAAAAAAGGAAAACACAATTGTGAAATACGATTGCAAACTCTATAGAACTTACTAAGGTGAGGTTAAGTGAAGACAGCGATCTAATCACCATTTTGTAATTGAGGAAATTTTCAAAATCATATCACTATGAAACACTACTAGTAATATATATATAAATTAAACAATTGCAAACGCACATATTGTTTAAGAAACTTAATTTTAACAATTTAAAATTTGACAAGTACAAAATTACCACATGGTTGAAGCATGACTGAAAAAGGAAAATGATGGATGACAGGTAATGCATGACATGAAGTGTCAAGTGTCGTATGTCAAAGTCAAAATGTCATGGGAGAAACATGTGCTTTGTCCACAAAATAAAAGGAATAGTACCAATCTATATGACAAAAATTGATAAATGAGAGAAAAAATCAAGAAATACTAAGCAGTTTTTTTATATTTCAGAACTTCAGTTAGAATCAAGTTTCAACAAATAATTGTAAATGACACTTAGGTTGGAAATATCAGATCGTTTATTCATGCTATTCGGTTCATTTTTTATGTAAACCATTTCAAGGAAATTCCTTTTGTGGTAGTTATTCTCTACTGCTAAAATGGAAGGGTTGTTGAAATTACTAAAATGATTAGAATTTATATTATGTTCAGCTAATGCATAACTGTTTTTTTTTTAATTTTACAATCACTCTTACGAGATGCTATGCGGCCTGTTAAATTCCTACCGGTCTGCCCGATATATATTTTATAAATTTAAATAAATTTTTATTATAAATGTTAAAGGGGTTTATTTATGTGAAGGCTGGCAATATTTTAATATTTTGTTGGATATATATTATATATATATATATATATATATATATATATATATATATATATATATATATATATATATATATATTTTGTTATGTTAAGCAATGTTGTAAAATAATCAAACTTATAATTATCATTATTATTATTAGGTATTTTAGTTATCGTCGATAAAGCTATGTTATTTTGCAATATTCTTTACTTTTTTACTATTATACTATGCTCTAGTCGATGCATATGTATCAAGAGGGCAGTCCTGAAGTAGTTCTGGTATCAAAAATATATATCCAACTATATATCTGATAAAAATCCACAATTAAACCATATCAAAATTTAAATTTATAGAAAACATCGAATTAAAGTAAGATCAACGGATATATAAGTTTAGAACATCCTGTATGACAATTCACATCAACAGAAAACCCACCGAATTCGAAAAAGTTTGTGTGAGAAAAGTGAAGATATAAAATGAAATGTAATGGCAAAAATTCAAAAAATATAATTTTATATGAATTTGTAAATAGTATGTAACAGTCAGAATCAGATATCATTCATAAAATCATTAATAATAATTAGAACAGCAAATGATAAAATTCAAAACGTTGGAAAAAAAAAAAGGGAGTTTACCATGGGATGAGATAACAAGTTTGGAAGGAGATTGAAAAAAAAAATAAAAAAATGAAGCCACGTACAAAATTTTAAAAGAAGCTTTCATAGATAATATAAGAAAACCTGCTATAAAATTCTAGAACGAGGAGAAATTCTTGAAAGGCTGAACAGAAGTACATAGTAAATAAAAATTCCACCTACCTGGTCTAGAGGATAAATCTTGGAAGGAGAGCAAGTAACCTGTTATTGTGATCACAGAAAAACGTCCACGGGATTGGAAACTTCAACAGAAAAGCAGCCACAAAGTATTCAATAACTGAACTCATCAAAGTGCAACTTTTCACAGCGATACAATAACTTCACGTGTTCAAACCACTGGTTATATTATTTCGGGCAGAACACCCATCATAAATTCGATACAGAAAGACTGATGATAAGTTCAAACTTTCTTATTGATTTTTCATTGTCACAACCATCCAAATTGCACCATTTTATGTCATTGTTTTGCTAGTATAAGGTATCTTTCGCAGAGTAGGGGTATTTATAAGTTTTGATTCGTATAAAAAACCAACCAATTTGATTATTCTCTGCAACTGGTGTTTATTTTTCAATTTCTAACCTCACTTTTCTCCACTGAACAGTTTTTCTTATCGAATCGTTAGTTCCAGGTCGGCAATACAGATCGCAGGAATCGACTGCCGAGAAGGAATGACTCATGTTCATAGGCGTACCTGACTGAGCTGAAATAAGGTAAAAGAGGTTGAAAAAGAGAAAGGTAACATAACATAGCCGGAGTTTTTATTTGTTATGATAAGGATTCAGAAATTATAATCTGTGAAATGGATTCACTAAAAATATATACAATTTTAAAATCATATAAACAACCAATCATCTTCTTTATATGTATATATAATTCTACTGTACGTGTGTATGTCACTGAACTCCTCCTAAACGACTGGACCGATTTCGATGCATTTTTTGGTATGCGTTTGGGTGGTGCCCTGGATGGTTTAGATTCACAAATCAGCGCCTGGCAGATGGCGCTGCAGTCGGTATCTAGGTTATTTATCTATACTGCAACTAAACGGCTGGATCGATTCAAATGAATTTTTGTGAATGCATTCAAGTGGGGACCTGGATAATTTAGATTCACAAATCAGGCCGGCAGATAGCGCTGCAGTCGGTATTCAGGTTATTTATCTATACTGCAACTAAACGGCTGAATCGATTTGAATGAATTTTTGTGAATGATTTACTAACATATAAGTTACGTACATAAAACAATGCCACGTACTTCGTGGACAAGGAGGAAATATTGGTCGACGCACTCGGAATTCACAATTAGTCCAGAACCGTCGGTTTAATAGATCGGCAGAAGATCAATTGACGGACAATGAAAATTTAAGAAACCAGGTTACTATTTCTTAACCCCTTCAACTCACAAAAACTCCAAATTGAAAAAGAGATAGCGGAATAACCGGAAACGGGATAGCGATATAACTGGATAGAGGAAACGGGATGAAGAAAAAGGATAGCGAAATAGATAGCGGGAGGCATAACTGGATAGCGGGATAACGGGATAGCGGGATAACGGGATAGCGGGATAACGGGGCAGCGGGATATCGGAAAGGAGAGATAACGGGATAACGGAAAGCGGACCAAGTCATAGGCATGAACTGAATGAAACAACACAAAGAAAAACAAAGGAAAACAAATTCTACGCAAACGAGAGTTTTCAGGAAAAAAAAATTAGGCAATATAGAAATGTGGACAGGACAACGTCTGTCGGGTCAGCTAGTATATATATATATATATATAAATATATACTATTATGAAATTATAATTGACTATTTGTTCATTCGAGTATCACGCAAAAATTACTTTACTGATTTTGATACAATAATGAAATCACATTTCTTCTCAACCAAGTGCAACCACAATGCAAGTAGATATTGCCATTGTATAACGGGATAACTGGATACCAAGATCACGGAATAACGAGATAACGGCATAACGCGATAACGGGATAATGGGGTAACTGAAAAATGGGATAACGGCAAATCGGAATAATGGGATAACGGATAACAGGATAACGGCATAACCGAATAATGGTCTGACGGGATAACGGGACAATTCCGTATCGGGGTAACGAAAAACTGGATAACGGGATACAGGATAAAGGAATACGAGATAACTGGTACCAGCAAACGGGATAACAGATAATGGGCTTGGATTCCAATGTGTTAGAGCAACCCCCCTGAATATTGGAATTATTTCAATCAGAACACTTTTATGTTATGTTTTGCCCAAGGAGAAATTTATTCATTTCTGAAATTCGGCAGTAAAAACTGGATATATCTGAAAGAATAGAAGAATTTTTTTTTATATTTCAGTTATAGGTACGTACTGAGAAAGGATTTTCGAAAATTCGAATCACAAGCGGGTCAAAACTTCTCTCTGAATATATGAATAATTTCTATATCTTGAATAAACATTTTTTCAATGTAGGGTTTCCTTGCGAAGTTATAACTGGAAACTAGAAAAAATTCAGTGTTGATACATAAAGAAAACATTATCCCAACGAACATTAGGGTTGGCTAAACTGATGTCATTTTGACCTTCGAATAGGTCGGCGCTGAATTGAGCTTAGTTGAATTTTATGACATATTTACGTCAGAATAACCAGTCATTCAGAAGTCGAAAATTGGAATGTCCAGACATTTAGCCTGAACGGTCGAATCGTTTCGATAATGGTCGTTTCAACCGATTCATCACCAAAAATTAACTATGAGGAATAAATAATTGGAAGTGAAAGAAGAAATGAGAGATTTTGATTAAAATTCCATTTGTACTAATTAATATGGCTTTTTTCAATTAGTTCACGTTGAGGCACCCTGGAATTGAATAAAAATATGTTATACAAAAAGGAATCTTCTTCAAAATCACGCGGACAAATTCGCAGGCACATAAGCGAAGAAAAACATAGATATGTCACTTTTTATCTACGAAACAATCAATTTGAAAAAAATCGGCAAAATGCGTAATTTCTATTTTATTTTTTTGTTGAGATTGATTTCATGTCATGCCCCTAGTCCTATATCACTAAGATCGTCACTAATTGGTTGATTTAATTCTGCATGAAGGTTACATTGCAGGGGTAGGGCGTACCAAATGAGGATTCAACAAAATTCGAATCCTGAGGGGTTAAAAGTTTTCCTGTTGATTTTTATTTTCATTTTTCTCTGAATCTGTTTTTTTTTTCTAAACGGCAATTTTTTTTTTCAACACGGCAAGATAAATCAATTCCATTAGTGTTTTTCAAAGATTGAAAATAGTTTTTATGTCTGGACTTTGCTACTCAGGCGGTAAAATCTACCCCTATCATAAAACAGGTTATATTTCGAAGAGTATCAGTAATAGAAACATTAAATTTCACGAGAGAGTAGCATTCCAAGTGCGTTTTTTCCAAACTTCCAATCATAAGAGATTAAATTCCTCGAAATAGTAGAATAATTTTCTAATTTGAAACTATGAATTTTTTTCATCATGCAGTTTTCTTCCATGTTTCAATTTGAACCTATAGATAGTTGTGAGACAATACATACCTAGAGTAAAACACTCCGGAAGCAAAATACCTCTCCATTCGGATTTCCGGGCGAGAGGTACTCGAGGGGACTCAACATTAAAGATTAATTTTTGCAACATCCGCGGACTCAACAAGAACATCAATGACGTGCACCATCACCTACAGACGAAAAAACCGGATATTCTGGCTCTAACAAAAACACAAGTAAACTCGTCCACCAACAAGGTCCATTTGCTTTGTCCTGGTTACGAACTCCATTCTCGATTCAGGTTCAAAGGTGGAGTCTGCCTTTACGCTAAGGCTAACCTTTCATGCCAGCGTGAAGAGAGTTTGGAACCGAAAGACTTTGATGTGATGTGGTTCAAGCTATCTGATACCAAACTGACTAAGTTCCTCTGCTGCCTTTACCTATCACCTAATGAACCTTCATATAACGACCTCTTTGAGTTTTTATCACTCAAACTGGACTACATTCAGGAGAACCATCCAACAACTGAAACCATAATCATGGGAGACTTTAATGTACATAACGCTGCCTGGCTCAAATTCTCTAACAGAACAGATGATGAACAAGCCGAGGCCTTCGCCATCACTCATGGTCTAGAACAACTGGTCGAGCTACCAACCCGCATCCCTGATGTCAACAACCAGTCTGCCAATACACTAGATCTTTTCCTCACCACCAATCCTGACCCGTATAGAATAGAAGTTTGTGCCCCACTTGGAAACTCTGATCTCACCCTCATCTCCACAACATGCTCTTTCCATTTACCATCGAGCTGCACAATACCACCCCGTCCCATGTGGCATTACAATTCGGCCGACTGGGAAGGTCTTCGTATGTTTTTCTCAGCGTTTCCATGGAAGAGAGTTTGTTTCTCTTCAGTAGATCCAATACGATGTGCTGAGACAATTTCTGAAATCATCATGTTGGGGATGCAAACTTACATACCGAATACCGAAAGAAGAACATCATCCGATAAGACCTGGTTCAACAGAAACTGCTGTAGAGCTGTGGCTTCCAAACAGGCAGCATACCATCGATGGGTGAAAAATCCGGGCCCTGAGACCAGAGCAGCATATGTCGAGGCTAGAGGCATATGCAAAGAGACAATAGAATGCTCAAAAGATGCCCACAATGCCAAAATAAGATCAAAACATGCTGAATGCCCTAACGGATCCCATTCATTTTGGTCTTCCGCCAAAGCTGTGGAAAGAAACTTCACTTCCAGCTCATTTCCCCCTCTAACCTAAGGAAATGGAACACTAGCAACGACTGCCCAGGAAAAAGCCAATATCTTTGCGCACCTATTTGCTGGAAATTCCACTCTGGATTCATCGGGAAAACAACCCCCGAACATTACACCTATCGACAGTCACATGCCCGAGATCACTTTTCGCCAACGTACTATCAGAAAGATTTTGCTGGGTCTCAACACCAACAAAGCCTGTGGATCTGACGGAATCCCGCCGATTGTTCTCAAGAAATGTACCCCCGAACTAACACCTGTTCTTTGCAAGTTGTTCAACCACTCTTTCAACTTGGGGGTATTTCCGTCCAATTGGAAAATTGCAAGAGTACAGCCAGTCCCTAAAAAAGGCAAAAAGACCCTACCTAGCAACTACAGACCTATCGCACTGCTATCTATTATTTCAAAGGTCATGGAAGAAGCCATCAACATCGAGCTCATGAAATATCTGGAAGACTCAGGAATTGCAACGATAGGCAATATGACTTCCGCCATCAGAGATCAACTGGTGACCTGCTCGCTCACGTCTCACATATATGGCAGCTATCTATTGAAGAGTATGGAGAAACTTTAGCTGTGGCATTAGATATCTCCAAGGCGTTCGATCGAGTTCGGCACCAGGGACTCCTCGCCAAGCTTCCGTCTTATGGCTTGCCCCCTCAGCTGTGTTCTCTGCTTGCTAGTTTTCTCTCGAACAGGTCTCTCCATGTAGTGGTCGATGGAGTTTCATCTGACACTCTACTCATAAATGCTGGTGTTCCGCAAGGATCTATTCTCGCACCAACACTATTTCTACTTCACATCAACGACCTGTTGAAAGCAACTTCATGTCCAGTACACAGCTTTGCCAATGATAGTACCCTCCATACCGCTTTCTCTTCCAGAGCCCCTATATCAGCCCGTGAAACCAGAAATGAACGAGGAAGAAATGTTAATAATATAAATATGGACTTAGCAACAATTCTCGAGTGGGGATCTAATAACTTGGTAGAATTCAATGCAAACAAAATACAAGCATGTCTTTTCTCTAGAGAAGCCGATCTCACTGTGCCTAACATAACTTTGTCAGGAGTAACCATACCACTGAAGTCATCCATATCGATGCTTGGTATTACTATCAGCAATAACCTTTCCTGGGAAAATCACGTGAGGTCCATTGCCAGAAGTGCATCCCAAAAACTTGGTTTTTGTTTCGTGCCAAGAGCTATTTCACCCCCACTCAGCTGCTTATGATCTATAAGGCACAGATCCGACCTGTCCTGGAATACTGTTCCCATATTTGGAGCGCGGCACCTAAACATATCCTGAGGCTATTGGATTCTGTCCAAAAAAAGACAATTCGTCTCGTTGGTGATGCCTCGCTTACAAATTCGCTCACTTGTCTGGAACACCATAGAGAAGTTGGCGATTTGTCTCTATTTTATAGATATTTTAATGGGCGATGCTCTTCTGAAATATCAACAATCGTTCCTGCTTTGGCAGTCTCTTCGAGATTAACCCGTCAAGTTCAGTCATCACACCCCTTCGTGGTCACTTTGGAGACCTGCAGAACATCACTTTCCAAAGACTCGTTCATCCAACGAACAGCGAGGCTTTGGAACTCATTGCCTGGGGAGGTGTTCCCCGAGGCATACAACCTCCAGAAATTTAAGAAGAACACCAACTCCTACCTTCTTTCCCTTGGTTCCCACGATGTTCTCTGAACATTACAGGATATCCCTTTCCGTGGGAACCAGAACATAAGAAAAAAAAAATATAGTTTACATTATCCCAACCCAAATTATGGTTGGCAACATCGACGTGGTTTATCCTGGAATAGGTTGGCGCTGAATTAAGCGAAGGGAATTTCATGTCATATATTCGTCAGATTCACCAGAAAAATCTGAGGTAATTTGGAAGACGAGATTCAGCCCGTTCAATCTATTCTTCATATTAAATCAGCTATATGGAATAATACAATAGAAGAAGGAAAAATTTTTTTTTAATTATATCCGCACTACTATGGACTATTTTCAATCAACTCCCGTAAGAGAACACGAAATGTTAGCATTCTTATCAAAATTGTAAAAAAGTGTGTAAAAAATATGATCTTTCTGAAATTTTCGCGGACAGATCGCCAGGCATGAGCTAGTAATATATAAATGAAAAAAAAAATCGAAACAATAGTTTTTCTCTAACATAAAATTGATCTTTATCCGAACCAAACAAATTTTGAGTAAGACCATACTATATATAACACATATCGACGTTGGTGCTTCAAAATAGATCTAGCGTGCCAATTGGGCATTTTCCCTTACATATCATTTGTGCTGCATAGGAGTTTCACCAGAGTAATTTGAGGGATAAACCCTGGAGGTGAGTGTGTGGAATAATAGACTATAAAGTTCTTAATCACATGAAGGCCCACACGTAAACGTAGTTACTGGATGGTGATTAGGGACTTTTTATATGCCCGTGTTGTGGGCATGGCTATTCATAGACATAATGTTTGGATTATGTAAATTGCTCTTTTTAATGAAGGATGTCTTTGATGACATAAAAATGATCTTGAGTGAATAGGTTGGAATATTTCGAATGGAAAGGAGAAATAATTCCTGTAATTAGTCATGTGATCAACCGAAAATCCTTTCCAGCGTAATGATGATTCCTTTTTTTTCAGCATTTCACGTTTGATCAAATTAATCATGAATACTCTCCAACAGTAAAAAAAAGTTCTGTGGTGGCCGCGATGTTTCAGTTCATATAGAAGTATGAAATAATTGAAAGAACCAAAAATCCATGGAATATTGATGCCCTTTTACAGAAAGTGAATCGTTTTATTGTTAAGATTTCTTAGTGAATGCCAACACATCTAAACCAAGGATGAATATATGATAATTAATGTTAAACAAATATATATAATAAAAACATATGATAACATAATTGCGACAAAAAATATTCACAAAGTCATGAACATTTCGGTACGTTGGTAATAATCAGTTTTTTTTTTGGTTTTTCGTTATACTGAAATAGGATATTCGATAGTTATTTTTCATGATTGCATATTCATTAGAATTATTATAACCCCAATATTTGGTGGAGATAGATGTACATTCTTCTGAATTTGTTCCATCACATAATTTTCAGAAAGGCGCTCATGCACATATCTTCAACTTTCAATGAGCTCTGCTATTTTTGCCTGTCTCCCTTTTCTCAAATTTTATATACATATTTTTATCAAATAGCATTGGATAATGCAAACGTTTTATTTCGATTTGAAGACTGTTTTGAAGTCTCTCTGGAAGATAATATTTTTTTGCCTTTGTATTTTTGGAAGAAAGTACCTTCACGCGGATTGCGGTACCTGTATATAGTCCAAGATCCCAGAGCCGACAAACCTAAGTCATCTTAGCAGATCTACGTTAAAATATGCTAATATCTTGACACTTAATAGACTGAGCCAGCCGAGCGGTCTAAGGGCCCACTTATTTAGGTTCAGTTTAAACTTCAAGTGTTAGTTAAACTTCAAGCTTCGGTTAAGCTGCGCGGATTGAAATAATGATGTTATTCCTGTAACCTAATAATATTTGTTTTTCTCTTTGACAATATTTACTGTTTTCGAAATGGACACATTGGAAATATTTGAAGATATATTATTTGACGGAAAACCCAAGAAGACCACAAAGGATATATCAGGTATTCATCAATGGGTTCAGGATTTCAAAAGCATCCGTAAAGGTGAACAAATTGGCATACATTTGCATAGGTATACGCCGAAGTATTTTACCAGCCGTACTAGTTTCTTAACTTCCTACTACGAAAAATTGTATGACCTCCTTTTGCCCCCGCAATCCATTTTGATACAAGTAAAATAATCATAAACAATAACAAAAATTCACGGACGTAGGAATGTGGCAAATAAAAATAACTAGTCTTGATCGTAACTGTCTTGTTCATTCTTCAGTACTATCAATTTTCCTTCAAGACGGAAAAAAAAATTGATGAACCAGTGTGATTTGAAGTTAGCTACAAATTCTGTAACTGGAAGATATACAAGAAATATTTTTAATTTTCATCGATCTAAACTTGAGGTTGAATTACAGTTTGAACTATACTATAAACGTAACTTATACAACTCGCCCTAAGGCGCCAGATAAAGAAGATTTTAGTTCTGGATCTCGAAAGGAAGCTTGAGGTCGAATCCCACCACCTGAAGGTTTTTTTTTAATTTTTTCTCTTCGAAATTGAGAAATAATTTGTTTTTATTTTTTTTATTTGAATATTTGTCCAGAACAAGTCATTTCCCAATTTCAAGGGAAAAAAAGAACTGACAGTGGTGGGATTTGGACCCACGCCCCGTTTCGAGTTCCTGAGCTTAAATCTGTTAAAGCTGGCGCCTTAGACCGCCCAGCTATCTCGATATATTGAGGTCAGAATATTACCATACTTTAACGTGAGTGAGTAATGTCTTTATGTACCTTTCTGTACTTGCTACCAGTGAAAGGGTCCTGCTTTCAAGCTAGCAGGTACGCATACATTCTAAACTACATTTCACACTATTCATACTAAAAATTTCAGCTTTTCTAAAATGACGTAGGTTTGGATCTCACTCTAATAGTATTGCATGGTATAATGACAATTGAATGTAATGAAATAGAAAACGTCAACTTAAAGAAAAAACTATTGGGAAACTATATACGTGTGTTTAGATAATTATATCCTTTTTTCGGCAACTGTCCGGGATGTACCCACTTCCCGGAAGCTTTTTCTTTGAGAAAGTAGCATTTTCCGGCCTAGTCCGGGAAGTACGTACTTCCCGGACTAGGCCGGGAAGAATCACGTCATTGTTGTCATTGTAAATATGAAAATCCTGGTTGGTATGTTTTGATAAATGCAGTTGATCATTACCATAGCAACGAAATAACGGCCGACAGTTCATATGAAATTAGTTGTCAAAAGTTTGCATATTTTTTGATCGCAATTCGCAATAAAATATGGAAAGCAGCAGCGATAGTGACTTTGAAAATGTGCCTTGGGATATTAATATAAATAAATAAATATATATATATAAATATATATAAATAAATATATATATATATATATATATATATATATATATATATATATATATATATATAAATATATATAAATATAAATAAAAATTAGAATGTTTCTGTTAATATGTAGTATTTTCTGTTCTGTTCTGTTTAATTCAAATAAGAATTAAAATGTATAATAAAGAAATATGTCGTCCCATTGATTTGTTATTCTACACGGTTGCCGATAAAATATTGTACGCAACACGCCCGAAAATAGTTTTTTTGGACTCACAGACTTCCAGGACTCGCCTACGGCTCGTCCTAGAATTTTGTCTATTCGTCCAAAAAAACCTATTTTCCGGACTTGTTACGTAAATTACTATTTCGGACATGATTTCTCATGTTTTTTGTATGCCAAAGTTGTATTAATGGTTTACATTGAATATGTAACGTGTCAATTTTTACACGCTTTATATTAGCTTCACTTGTATGTTTGTTTGTTTGTTTGATTGTAACCGACTCCTTTGGGCGCGATTTTGACCCACTTCCAGACGTCCGAATGATCTGAAATTTGGCAGGTGTACATAATTACGGTGACAATACATCAAGAAATTTTTGTGTAGAAAAAAACAAAATGGCGGCTCCAATATGGCGTACGAGTTTTGTGATTATGGTCTTATTGGCTTCAAAATTGATATCTGAGGGTTTTCGTGGTCGGAGATTATGATCCTCTCATCAAAATTGAAAAATTCAAGATGGCGGCTCCAAAATGGTGGACGAGTTTTGTGATTATGGTATGATTCTATTCAAAATTGGTATGTGGGGTTTTTGGGGCGAATTTTGATTCTTCTTGGAAATTGGAAAACTCAAGATGGCGGCTATGAAATGGTGGCCGAGTTTTGTGATTATGGTCTGATTCAATTCAAAATTGGTATGTGGGGGTTTTTGGGGTCGAATATTATGATTCTTCTGTGGAAATTGGAAAACTCAAGATGGCGGCTATGAAATGGTGGCCGAGTTTTGTGATTATGGTCTGATTCAATTCAAAATTGGTATGTGGGGGTTAACGGGTCGGAGATTATGATCACCTAATTTGATAAGATTATCCCATTTCTTAATTTGCAAACAAATAATAATAATAATGGTTAAAAAAAACTAAAAAACACGCTTTTATAAAAAAAACACACTAAAAAGTAGGGAATATATAATGGTTTAAAAAAACAAAAAAATACCCTTTTATAGAAAACCAGACTAAAAAAATAGAAAATAAGAAAAATATGTATTTTATTTTAAAAAAAGCGTGGGGTGCATGGTATCAATAATTATATAGTACATTACCTAGGGCAGTAAAGTGAGAAATGTCTCAGATCACAAGTAATTGTTGGCCAAGGTGATACCATGCACCCCACGCTTTTTTTAAAATAAAATAAATGTTTTTCTCATTTTCAATTTTTTTTAGTCTGGTTTTCTATTAAAGCGTGTTTTTTAGTTTTTTTAAACTATTATTTATATATAATATAACAAATAGTATTATGAGGAGTAAAATACCTTATACTGTGGCGAAGGAGTTTGGAAAAAGGATATATAGGCATAGAATTGGTTGGTATTACGTGACGATTTCTATCAGTCAAAACCTACCGCAAGCCGGTTTCTGCTACAGTTCTTCCTGTTGAGCAATAGCTTTTCTTGTGTTTTGTCTATGGATTATATTCTGTCACTGATCCCTTATGTTGACGAAGAACTCTTTCTAAGAGAAAATTATTTTCCGAAAAAGGAATATAACGATGAGTGTCTTACTTTCATCGAGTTTTTGATTATTCTTTATGTTTTTAGAGAACTACTGAAATTATATGGAAAACATACTTATGGTTACAGCAGAAAAATGAATAAGTACGAAGGAACTGGAAATATCACATGATCAAAGAATAAAAATACATTGAAAAAAATCATATATATTCGAAGAACGTACCATAGCGGCAAGAACAGAGCGCAAATGATTTGGTATTCAAAAAGGGACTCATGGCATTGATGTTCATGACCAATTATTAAATGAGGATAATACACCGGAAGGACAAGCACCAAACATCTCAATGAGGAAGTGCTAGAAGTACATGACACACTCATATAGTGAATAATATAATGACTCCAGGGTAGTTTTATAGTGACCCTCTCTGAAACGAAGAATCATTCGTGGAATAGTCGTACATATAACAGAACCAATGGCACGAGCAGTCGGAAAAGTAGATGCCAGAATGTATTTATTAATCAGCATTTCTATTTTTTATAAATATCGAATTTTGAAATTCTATATAAAAAACATGTGATGGTGAGATCAAAAAAATTATTCAAACCATTCATTATAAATGGTAAAAGAGCAATCGCTACAAGTTGCAATATTAATTCCTATGGATTCGAAATTTTTCACATCAGTAGTTGATGCTTTTTGGTGAACTTGTAATCCTGTTTGGTTGTTGGCATCAAAAATTGCTTTTGATATTTTTTTCTTTTGCTCTTTCGAATTTTCGATGTAACTTTCAGAATCACTCATTATTATTTAAATTTTATTTAATTTTTCGTGACAAATGTGTTTGACAGCAGATAAATAAATATTGCCGTTACAACCTGATGTTGTCAAGGAAATGGCAAAGCACAGCTCACTAACCTACTAATATTTGAAACTACACATATACTTACTCCTCTAAAAATAGTTGTCATTGTGACTTGTCTAAAATGCAGTTTTAAATTTTTCGAAAATGTATTAATATAAATGCCATCAGATAAAATTTTGTATGTAATACGAATCATAAACGACCATGTTGGCACACGTCGTGTTATCGGACTCGGCTACGCCTCGCCCAATAACATGCACGACTTGTACCATAATGATCGTCTTCATGATCCTTATTACATAAGTAACTATTATGGCCCCAGATATCTATATCATCATGAACAATAAAGTAATCCATTTGGATTGTATCACAACTCTCAACTTCAACATGATATGTGGACACAAACAAAAACACTATAAACACTTAAGTATTTCTTTATTTTATTGTAGCGTCTGGAAAAACCCTATGGCCAATACTCAAAAAGCAACTGAAGGATTATTATCGGACTTATGCGAGGTAATGGGAAAATGCTTCTGACAGCAGTATGAGAAGTTGTCCCAACATTTTGGATTGTTTATTCGATAAAATAGGCATGGAATGGCTGCGATCGTAATGAAAACTGAAAGTTCAGGTTCAACGTACCCTTGGATTTTAAAAGTTTTTAGTTCCGAAATTTCAGTCAATAATGATTATTTATATATTATATTCTTACCAAGAAATGTAAATTTTTGTTTATTTTTTGTTCGATATTCCATGTTTTGATATATATTTTTTATTTCATATTCGAGTTTACTCAAATGATGTATTTTGCCAACATATGAACAGTTTTGTTCTTGTTCCCCTATTTAACATATAGATTCAACTGAATCACACAATATTTACCAATAATTATCTGAATATATATATATATATATATATATATATATAAACTATTATTCACTGGACGTAATTATTCAATTAAATTTTTATTCATACATTCTAATAATTTTTCTTGTCATTTATAACTGACCATGATTTATAGTAATATAAACTCGACTGAAGACAATTAGCATATGAAGCTTGGGCACAAATGGATATATCATTTGTGTCAAACTTTATGCTCGATAGTGAATTTTCAAATCTTTTATTAATTTTCGCAGGAAAGCTCTAATGAATTGATTTTTCTTTATTTGTAAATAATCCATCAATACCATATGTTGGAAAGATAAATTAAGGTATATTATGATGTACTCAATACATCCAAAATAACTCAGAAAGAAGAGTCTTGAGACATAACAGCCCAGTTGTTGTTACCTTTTGAGAAAGTACTTTTCTCGTAAGAAAGTTGTTTCAAATGATGTGGAAAAAAAGGACTTGTTATGTAACGATTTCATTACGCCTACTCGTATATAAGTACTTTTGCTGTAACAGAACAGTTTCAGATAACGTATCAGATTCACTTTTTATATAACGTATCTGCGATTTTGTTACGTTGGGGACCATATAACGGCTCAAAAATGGTCATTGAGACGTTATGGGCACAATAATTATAACATAACAATGTATCTAGGTTACCATATAATAACGTTAATAGTATGAGGTTTTGCACAGTGGGAGGCTTCTTCAGATTACAGCTGCCAAAACAAATTCAAAAGATTAACAGTTGTTGGTTTCTTTTTCTGGGAAACATTTGACACTTTCTCGAAAGACAATTTGTTTCAAATGAAAAACCAGATATTTCCATCTCAAGAATATTTACCTAACTTACAATGAAAAAGAAGCAGAAAAATGTTTTCCAGAATAAAACGGGAAAAAGAACCCACCAACCGTTAACCCTTCGAATTTGTTTTGGAAGCTAAAATCTGAAGGAGTCTGGAAGCTCACCAGGCGATACGTAATTTTGTTCTAAATAAAACCGCCCATGAAATGTTTCAACCTGTAATTGGTTATTCACCCAACGAACCATAACCTGGGAAATTCGACAATCCATACTATACTACATAGTTCAAGAATAAAAATTTGGAAACAATATATATATATATATATATATATATAAACTTTCGAAATGATGGCTTTTTTGGGTTCTTCCCATAGTTCAACTTCATCAACTATACGCGAGATATATACTGCACACCTACACCAAGATCCTCAGTGCTCCCGAAGAAGTAGGCAGACTGAGATCCTAGAGAGACCTTGGGAGTAGACACATTGAGGCATGTTGAGACCCCGGCATCAAGACACAAAATTCAAAGTGACTTCCTTCCTTTCCTGCGTGGCTATCCAAAGGTTTCAACTTGTCCATCATTCCCAATACTAACTCAACCATCATCACCCGAATGAAGAGTATCATAACTAATCTTCCTGAAAACGTCACGGAAGAATCTAGACAAGACATTGTCGCCACCAACAGAAGAGCGAAAAACCTTCCAACATCATCCCTGCCCAAAGGTAATGTAGTCGCCATAACAATCAAGACATAATAATACTCCCAGCAGAAAAAACCAATGCCACAATGATTCTCGGAATATTTTGAGAAGATGAGAATACTCTCAGATTTTCGCGAGTAACAATCTGTCGAAACAACGAAATCCAATATTCCCAGGAAC
This sequence comes from Gonioctena quinquepunctata, assembly GCA_018342105.1. Classification (NCBI taxonomy): domain Eukaryota; kingdom Metazoa; phylum Arthropoda; class Insecta; order Coleoptera; family Chrysomelidae; genus Gonioctena; species Gonioctena quinquepunctata. The sequence continues at coordinate 457,549 of JAFIRS010000837.1, forward strand.
AAATCCTCGCGCATTCCCCGTATTTATAGTCTTTCAAAATTGCACAAAGCCAACATCCTCCTTCGTCGTATTGTCAGCGCTCTCTGATCACCAACACACTACTTCGTCAAACATCCAGCAAGCACTCTTCAGCCTTCAGCCAAAGAAACCTCATTATATGTGCGAAATTCGTACCACTTCATAGAAGTTCTCAAACACATAGAATCAGAAGTACTGGTATCCTTGTGAGCTTTGATTCAGTATCCGTCTTCCTCAATTTTATCACCGATTGAATGAATAGTACAAACTTGCTTCTTCAGGGCAAACATTATAAACAAGTAAGAGGTGCACCAATGGGATCTTTATATGGCCCCATGGTTCGAAAACTGTTCATTGAATTGTTGATCTTCTCAATAACATCTTCCACAACATGAAATTCGCTATGGAACCAAAGCTGATAACTCATTTCCCTTCCTACACGTCCTCAACACAAAAACCAACGACTTCTCCAACCAAACAGTATACAGGAAATCCACCCACTTCAACCGATATTTACACGCCAGCTCTCATCATCATCTAGCCAAAACCAATTCCGTCCTAAATTCCCCAGTCAACTCACCGATAATCCAACCGATCACAAGTGTTAAAAAAAGCTCAGAACCGAAATAATTCAAAATGGTTTGAACAACATATGATTCTGCAGATCCAACCCGTTTTCTATATTCTCAACACCCCTCCGTATATCAAAGCTGTCACCGACCAAATTGGCAGAATCCTAGAGAAACGCGATATAAACGGTAATTTATTGAATCTCTAATTCCCTCAGATCACCCAAAGATACCATAACTAATGAGTCTCAAGGTCTAGACTTACATAGAACAAACTAACAGACAAGTGAAAATCTGCATTTACGAACATCGACTTGCCGTGTCCCATCTCGGCACTTTCCAAACATCGTGAGAAAACAGGTCACATAAAAGATTTCGAGCAAACAAAAACCATTGCTACTGAGAAAACACTACAGGCAAGTCATTCGAGAAGCTTTCGAGACAGAAAAACGCAAAAATTGCTTCATTTAACGGGATGATGAACGTCGCCTACCCAATACCTGGAAACCTCGAATCTCCCGCCCCAGCTCCAAATCAAGCCACGCCCATAATTGATATACTTCACTTGGGATAAAACCAGCACAGCTTCATTCCAATACTCAGTTCTATGGAAGAAGTAAGCAGATTGATTCCTCAGAGAGAAATAATATCTAGACCTGAGGAGTACGCAGATTGAGACCCCAACTTCGAATCACAAAATTCTTAGTGATCATATCTCAGAAGTAGGATTATTGAGGCCTCAGTATGAAACCACTTTATTTCGTTCTCAAGTGATTCCACCAGGAAGTGGGAAGATTGAAATTTCAGTCTGAAAATCAATAAATTTAATTTCCACCTTCACTAATAATTTTAATTTTTTTGCAGCTTTCTTGAGAAAGGCTGAAAATGGAAGCCGAAACGTCAAAATTATCAAATTTCCATACGCAAGTTCAACCCAAACTCAGCATGCGGAATAACTAACAGCTCTATAAATGGTGTTTCCTCTAATTTGAATGATACTTGGTCCTTCACTATATCATTACGTGGAAACTCCCTATTTCCAGGGAGAATAATCAACTCATACACTCCATATCACTCGCGACGACACATTATATTAGGTTTCCATCAGGTGCTGTCACAGATTATGCATATTCAGGAGCTGTTCATTGTTCGTTACCTCAATATGAATCAACGATTCGTATCGTTGACGTGCGGTAAATAATGCAAAAGCCCAATCAGTTTGATAGCTTTATTGATTTTGGTTGATGCACAGGGGGAAAGTGGAATGAAGTTTGCGTTATAATGAGTAGAAATATCAAACTTCGTTGATAGTCTCATTTATGGATTTTTCGAAAAAATAACCCACGGAATTTATAACATATAATTTAGAACTAGAACGCACATGCCCATTATTACATTGATTTTTTTGGAAATATGGAGAGTGTGTTCATAAAATCAGATGTGGAATTAACTGCGACTCAAAGATAAACTTTAGTCACTATCTTCCATTGTTCAAAATAACCTCTTGTGGGTTATTCGTGTTGAAAAAAGAAACATTCTCAATTGAATATAAATATTTTTCTGTGAATGGAAAAATCCTCGATAAAAATGAAGTTATTCTTATGAATATCTAACAGAAAATAACTACTGCCCGGCGAAAGCCACGCTGGACATTGAAATACATCTGATAGATATTTTGAAAGAACCCTAGCTTGAAAAAAAAACTGGGAGTGAAAATGTTATTTTCTATTCCAGTCCTAATTATGAATTACTAGCGGATACCCCCGACTTCGTCCGCGTGGAATTGATATATTTTGTTATGTTTCACTTTGTCTCCTTCTATCTAGCTTATGCCTGTGGCTTCCCTTCATCCAGTTTCCCGTTATCTCATTCCTCGTTATCCACCTCACCTATTATCCCGTTTCCCGTCATTCCGTTTCCCGTTATCCCGTTATCCTGTTATCCCGTTATCCAGTTCTCCGTTTTCCGTTATCCCCTAATCCCGTTTCCCGTTATCGCGTTATCCCGTTTCCCGTTGACCTATTATCGCGGTATTCTGTTATCTCGCTATCCCGTTTTTGCTTTTCGCGTTATCCCATTAGCCCCTTATCCTGTATGTATTTCATCCCGCTATGATGACGGGGATAGAGTATGTGACAATAAAACCACATTTCTTCATAACCAAGTACAACCAATAGAAGGTGAGCTCCCATTTCAAGTATATTTATGTATATATATATATATATATATATATATATATATATATATATATATATATATATATATATATATATATATATATATATATATATATATATATATATATATATATATATATATATATATATATATATATATATATATATATATATATATATATATATATATATATATATATATATATATATATATATTATATATAATATATATATATATATATATATATATATATCAATATATATATATATATATATATACTATAGTGCCGCTGGACCGTACCGTATCATCGCGCACTCGGTTTGTCATCGTCGCCAGAATAGTTCGCAGATGGTAGATTTTTTCCTACTTACTTGACACTGATCGTCATATTTTGGACAACTCACACAATATCTTTATAAATTGTAGCCTTTGTGTTATTCTGATGTATAAGCTATATTATTGTAAAGTTTCATCAAAATCCATCCAGTAGTTTTTACGTGAAAGAGTAACAAACATACTTACAAACTTTCGCGTTTATAATATTAGTGGGATTCCATACCTTGAAATGAACAAAAAAACTTAAGGAATGACAAAGAGGTGATAAGCGTCATATCGTAGACTGCTTTCAAATTCAATGTTAGAGTGGTAGATTTTGACATAAATACTTTGCCTACCTGGAAACACTGCTTAGCTGTCAATTTAAAACCTGCTCAGGTCACTCGGTCGATCTTGTTTACTTTCACAAATGATTTTTTTATAATTGTGGTTCGTTAAGTGCTTCAAAGTACGCTGACTTCATCTACCAGTTCTGATTTCATCAAACAGATTGGAAATAAGTTACGAAATTAATGTTTCCATTAGTGAAAAATTTACGTTATTGCAGAGTAACAGTTTGAATACGAATCGCCTGTAACCTGCAAATAATGTTGAATTTCTCAAGCAATCAGTTCAAATTCGCACATATTTGAATGTATATCTTGCATTCGGCAATTGCCAATGTTCTTACAGCTCCGAGTAGGATTATATCAAGGTATTTCCGCCTCGAGACAGTTGAATCAGGAAATTATTTTCGACGGAATCGAAAAATTTCAAAAGACTTTTCAATTTGAAACGCGAAAAAAATAATTTCTGAAGGGGGCACTTGCCCCCCCAATCGACTCTAGAAAATTTCTTCGTTATAGAAAGACGGCGACTCAAAAAATTGATGTCCCCGATAGGGCAGCAGAAAAATATTTTTCAGACCCCCCTCCCCCCTCACTAGAAATCATACGTTATGGGAAAAAAATATCGTTTTTCGATAATACTTCAATGGACTTTTTTGTAGTACTCTTTTTCAACTTTTTTTTGTTGGGGGAGGAGGAAGTGCCGTGCAAATCGATGGGGTCAACTAGGAGAAGGAGTTTTTTTTTGGATTCAGACCCCCAAATGGTCCCCCGTCCTTCTTTAGAAAGTCCCCTGGCACAATCCGCATTTCTCTACGACCCTCCCTTCAGGCTGTGCGCTTCCCCGTGGACTATTTTGAATAACGAAAGTAGTTTTGATTATATCTGTCAAACCAGATGGTCAATCACTTCGATTTTTCTTCACAATATCTGTGATATCCTGCTCTAGCTCTTCCTTGTTTTTCATAATTTTTTTAATTGTAGTACTAACGGTAGAATTAATGATGTGCGCTTCCCCGTGGACTACTTTGAATAACGAGAATAGTTTTGATTATATCTGTCAAACTAGATAGTCAATCACTTCGATTTCTTTTCACAATATCTGTGATATCCTGCTCTAGCTCTTCCTCGTTTTTCATAAACTTCTTAATTTTAGTACTAACGGTAGAATTAATAATGTGCGCTTTCCCGTGGACTACTTTGAATAACGAGAGTAGTTTTGATTATATCTGTCAAACTAGATGGTCAATCACTTTGATTTTTTTTTCGCAATATCTATGATATCCTGCTCTAGCTTCTTCTCGTTTTTCATAAATTTCCTGATTTAAGTACTAACGGTAGAATTGATAATGTGCTGTTTGCCTATGCATGGTCCATATGTTACGTGTTAATTGAGTCAACTTCAATTATATATATATATATATATATATATATATATTTCGGGTTCAGGATGGTGGAACTTATTTGAATTCCATAGAGGTGTTGTTCACATGTTGAGCAATACGTATGCCAAATTTTAATAATTTCCTAATTCAACTGTTTTGTGGCGGAACTACCTTAATCCAGATCCTCGACAACGTACAGCTAGTAAGGAGACTCAAAAGTACTAATCCATTTGAATTGACGTAGTTATAAAAATAAAATAAAAACAGAGCATAGTGCAGTAGTAACACGTTATTTCAGTGTAATATCCAAAATGGAAACCGAGTAACACTAGTGAGTAGTACCTTAAAATAACGCTTTAGATTTATTAAAGTAGGCAAGTATAAAATTCCTCATTGATTCAATGATATCAGATTGTAATCTCGTTGGATTCTTTCCAGGAGGAGAACATCCTACAAACTCAATGTGATGTGATATATCATATCAAATTGACGGGCCATATATCCAATGTGAACAATTAATCCAACTTTGCCATACAAAAAAACCAAAGAAATTGTGCCCAAAAAAGATATACCCATCTAAACATACATTATATTGGAATATAAAAAAACAAAAATAACTTTTACGTATAACCACTCAACGATAATATCCGACTTCTATTCGCATAGATATCTTACCGCCCATGTATCGTTTTGAATTCTGCGCAAGCAGAACAGCAGTTCGGATGGTTTCGTACACATCCGGAATCGTATGAGCAAGGGCTAGACGCTTGTCACACAGACTCGCATTCAATAGAAAGAGACAGAGAGAGAGAGAGCGAGAGAGAAGGAGAAAGTCGCATGGAAGGAGCATAACGCTTTCTTCTTACGTGACGATTTTTACCAGTCAACACCTATCGCAAGCCGCGTGAAGGAACTTCGTTCCAAAAATTCATAATATACGACCTCAACAACCTCCACATACCAATTTTGAATGAAATCGGACCACAGTAACAGAGATCGTTCGCCATCTTGGAGCCGCAATTTTGATATCATGAAGTTTGATAAAAAACATATAAACTTTGACCCGGACTCGTCCGCCATCTTGGACCCCAAATTTAATTTTGACAAAAAATTCATAATATCCAACCCCAAAAACCCCCACATACCAATTTTGAAGAGAATCGGATCATAATAACAGAGATCGTCGGCCATCTTGAAGCCGCTATTTTGATTCAATGAATTTTGACAAAAAATACATAATATTCGACACCGAAAAACCCCCCATACCAATTTCACGTTAATCGGACTCCTAGAAGCTTGTGAAATAAATGTCTGTTTGAGAACGGGTGAACCGATTTGGAGTATTTTTTTCGGGAAAACGGTATTACGAAGGGAAAAACGGAAAAATCGATCAACGGGAAAACGGGTTGATGGAGAAACGGGATAACGGGAGCAGAGAAAACGGGGTAACAGAAAAACAGGATAACGAGAAAACGGGGAAACGACACAATGGGAAAACATGAAAACAGGATAATCGAAAAAGGGAAAACAAGATGACGGGATAACGGAAAAACGGAATAACTTGAAAATGGGATAACGAGAAAACGGTATAACCGTAAAACGGGATAACGGAAAAGCGGGATAACTCGGTAACGTGGTAAAGGAAAAACGGGATAACGTTAAGCGGGCAGAGTCGAAGGCATAACCTAGATGGAACAACACAAAAAAAAACATTGGTTGAAAGAAATTCTTCGTGGACAAGGGTTTTCAGGAAAAAAAATTAGGAAACATAGAAATTTGAAAAGGACAACGTCTGTCGGATCAGCTAGTGATTCATGAATTACAACCGCAATGAACTAGGTCGTCGGAAAATACTAGCAATGGAAATATACATTCTATTCAACGACATTCATTACCACGTCACGAATGTCGACTGAATGCAGTATTACTTAAATAACTGATTGTCCAGAACAATTAAATACGTTGTTTATTCATGCTCCCAATTAATAAAGCTCGAATTATTAATTAGTCGGTTGCATGTTCCATTTGCTTCGAGAACAATTGAAGATGTGTAAGCGTGTGTTGAATTGATGTTGATAAAAATTATTAATTTCCACGCTGACAAATACTGAATATGGTCGAAATAATTCTTTCGGATCAATTTACGGAACTATCTATTGAAGGGCCCACAGACGATGCAATTTGTTGTACAACCGATCGTATAAAAGGTTGCACTATAAATCGTACAGACAGATCGTAGAGAGTTTTGCCCACAGACGTGAAAAGAATCCGATCGCTGGTTGTATAATTAATCTTGTATATTTTAATTTTTCACCATGGCACCGACTGTTTAAATGAAGGAAATAGCTGCTGTAGTTGTCGCGTTGTTTTCGAATGAGACCAATATAAATGTAAAAAAAAAGAAAAAAGTGGGGTGTAAAGAATGGTTGCTGCACAGACATATGTATTCACACATGAATTTAGTTGACGTACTGCGTTCCACAGAACCAACAGATTTTAAGAATTATCTATGAATTGACGACGATGGCCTCCTTTTTAGTGGACAATCTCACTACACAATGTTAATTTTTGAAATAGAATCGTATCAACAAGTCACCAAATAGATACACACGTTCAAACTTGTATATCTAACCGAGTTGTACGACAGATTTTTAAACATGCTAAACTTTCGATTGATTGAATGATAACGCCACACACGTTGCAATTGTCGTTCAAACGGTTGGACCAACCAAGATTGTACAACTTCTTGTACAACAGATTGCATCGTCTGTGGGCCTTTTCAGGTCGCTAAGTCTTTCTGATGAGAATGCAATGGAAATATCTCTGAATGACTGCGGTTCGTCACCCAATTCATCTCATCATAAGGCTTTGGAAAAAGAAATGTAATAGTCGAACTCCGCAATATTTATTATCCTCTCAAGTGAGGATGGTACATGTTTTGGGCCTATATAGGGTCATTATGAGTCAAAGGAAAAATGAAGACTAGCCAAATCAAGTATGAGTTGCGAATTTTTTTCATTTTGAAATTTAAAAATGACGGGTGTGTTTGGTGATTTATAGATTAAAATTGAAAACTTGATGGTGCGGCCAGTTGGAAAAGTAGAAATCAAAATTCATCAATTGATTCTGCAATTGCCATCAATCAGGCTGAAAAATCATGTGTCAGAAATAAGGGAACATTAGAAAACACACATAGCATTTAATTTTTTCATTTAAGCTAAATTCTGCGATCAATAGTTGGATAAAGCAGTATACGTGAACTGGTTTCTATCAACTTCAGTTTAATCAAAGAGTACCATGGATATTTCAAAAAGTTCAAAACTCAGATCGAAGAAAACATTCTAACAAAAAATCAAAGCCACGAAAAAATAAACTGATGAGCGAAAATAAAATGAATCTTTTCAAACTCAATAACTGAGCTCCCAAACTGATACAAGCAACTGATTTTGTATCGGCGTCAAACAAAAAAAGAAGTAAATAGATTACGTGGAGCGTAAGATGATGGAAGTGGGATCCTGTAAATCATTACATAAAACCCCTCTCAGGTGGTTCAATGATGAGTTAGGAAAATTATGTGACACGGTACATGCAGTAAAGACATCATGTGACGCGACAAATAATCCCGTTCATAAGCAAGCTTATAAGCTGGTTAACAAGAAATATCGGAAAGCCATTATTGAATCGAAACAAAATGCCTGCGATAATGTTATCAAGGTATCTGACAATAAAATCAGAGATATCTGGACGCTGTTCAACTTTGAGAAAGGCAAAGCGGTACCTCCTGTTGCATCTGACGTGATCCCACCACATGATTTCAATTCATATTTCACCACCATTGCCGAAACTTTATTAAGCCAAGTACCACCCAATGTAAACACTTTGAAATCACTGGATAATGAACTTAAACCTATTTCGTGTGAATCTATATTTCTTGAACGCATCACTTCATATGAAGTTTTCAATGCATTAAATGAGCTAAAAAAAACCCAATTTCCTTGATGTGTATAACCTCAATAGTAAAATGATTGAGAAAACGTACTCATTTGGTAAAACCGCTTACGTTTTTATTTAATACCTGTATCAGAGAAGGATTTTTTCCTGACAAACTTAAAATTGGAAAAATCGAATTTAAACGGTTTTCTTCACATAAAGGATTCAATATAAAATTGATCCAGAGAAAGGTAGATCTCAGGTGAAAAACAACTACTTTCCTGGCAAATACCACGCAGAACGTTGAATGATATTCACCTGAAAATCCATGCATACTTCCATATAATATCAATGGACATTGAATGCAAATGTTTCTTTCTGATAAGCTCGATTATGTTTAATTTATGTCGTGTTCACCTAACAATCGCATACCGGTTTCAGGCTTCTTGGCCTCATCAGTACGGAGTAGTCAACCAGCCAAAGTCAAGAACTCTGGCTGAAGTGAGACACAACGTAAACAAACCATCATCGATCTTGTAACCTATAGGTACGCCGGAAAGATAAACTTTAACTGGCGGTACCTAGTGACGAAAGAAACACTCGAAATCTCCACCTCGATAGGTTTCTAAATGAAGATTCCTTCTCAGTAGATGCAAGCCCGTCAGCATATAGTGAGAGATAAGTGCCATGTGAAGTGGAATGAATAGAAAATCGAATTTAAACGGTTTCTTCACATAAAATTGAACCAGAGAAAGGTAGATCTCAGGTGAAAAACAACTACTTTCCTGGCAAATACCACGCAGAACGTTGAAATGATATTCACCTGAAAATCCATGCATACTTCCATATAATATCAATGGACATTGAATGCAAATGTTTCTTTCTGATAAGCTCGATTATGTTTAATTTATGTCGTGTTCACCTAACAATCCGCATACCGGTTTCAGGCTTCTTTGGACTTTTGGCTGGTTGACTACTCCGTACTGATGAGGGCCAAGAAGCCTGAAACCGGTATGCGGATTGTTAGGTGAACACGACATAAATTAAACATAATCGAGCTTATCAGAAAGAAACATTTGCATTCAATGTCCATTGATATTATATGGAAGTATGCATGGATTTTCAGGTGAATATCATTCAACGTTCTGCGTGGTATTTGCCAGGAAAGTAGTTGTTTTTCACCTGAGATCTACCTTTTCTGGTTCAATTATATTGAATCCTTTATGTGAAGAAACCGTTTAAATTCGATTTTCTATTCATTCCACTTCACATGGCACTTATCTCTCACTAATGCTAGACGGGCTTGCCACTACTGAGAAGGAATCTTTCATTTAGAAACCTATCGAGGTGGAGATTTTCGATGTTTCTTTCGTCACTAGGTACCGCCAGTTAAAGTTTATCTTTCCGGCGTACCTATAGGTGTTACAAGATCGATGATGGTTTGTTTACGTTGTGTCTCACTTCAGCCAGAGTTCTTGGACTTTGGCTGGTTGACTCTCCGTACTGATGAGGCCAGAAGCCTGAAACCGGTAGCGGATTGTTAGGTGAACACGACATAAATTAAACATAATCGAGCTTATCAGAAAGAAACATTTGCATTCAATGTCCATTGATATTATATGGAAGTATGCATGTATTTTCAGGTGAATATCATTCAACGTTCTGCGTGGTATTTGCCAGGAAAGTAGTTGTTTTTTCACCTGAGATCTACCTTTCTCTGGTTCAATTTTATATTGAATCCTTTATGTGAAGAAAACCGTTTAAATTCGATTTTTCTATTCATTCCACTTCACATGGCACTTATCTCAAACTTAAAATTAGTGAAGTAATCCCAGTTTTCAAAAAAGGTGACCAAAATCCCATCGAAAACCACCGTCGCCTATCCATCGTTCCCATTTTTGGCAAAATCTTCGAGGTTATCCTTGAAAAAAGGCAATATCGGTATTAAGAAGGAAATAATCTACTAAACTCGGACCAATATGGTTTCCGAAAATCCAGCTCAACTGTTCAAGCAGTAGCTAGAGTTGTGAGGGGATATAGTCGATGGCTTTGAAAAGGATCACCATAGTGCTGCGACACTGTGTGTTCTAAGTAAAGTATTCGACTGTGTCTCTCATACCATTCTTCTACATGAACTGGAAGAATATGGAGTGAGAGGCGAAACACTTTTTCCATTCTATTTGATGAACAGAAAACAGTGCGTTAATTTGGGCAATAACAGAATATCTACAGTCGATTGAATTCGGAGTTCTCCAAGGATCTGTTCTGGGTCCGCTTCTGTTTTACTTTTACATGAATAACCTTTTCTATGATCTACTCCCTACAAATGCGTCATTTATGCTGATGACACATCTATCCTGTGCTCAAACGACAACTGTCAGAATTTACTCGCCTGCATGACACTTGCAGAAAGCTAAGCTGAATCGTGGTCCAACTCAAATTTTCTCAAGCTAAATAAAGGAAAAACAGAAAACATTATTTTCTCAACTAATCATAATATATCTGTGGGAAAAACTGTCAATTTATTGAAAATCACACTTGATGACGCTCTGAACTGGTCATCTCATGAACAAGCATTAAGCCAGAAGCTCTCTAAAAATATTTTTTTGCTCCGGCAATTGAAAAACTTTGCCGGTATAGAAACTATTCTCTCAGCTTACTATGCATTCTTTCATTCTTATGTTAGCTATGGGACACTGCTCTGCGGCAACTTCTTCCACGTTTCAAAAGTTTTCGTACTTCAGAAACGCGCAGTTAGAATTATATCGTGATTCCTGCAGAACCCTCTTTAAAAGTCTGGGCATCGTGACGTTACCTTCTACCTTCATATATCAAACTCTCCTGGGATAACATAAGCATAAAGATGGGTTTCCGACCAACTCCCAATTTCACGGGTATAATACTTGAGGGGCTAATCTCTTAAGACCTCACCGGTTCATTTTACAAAAATCCTCAAAGAACTCACTCAATGTCAATATATACAATATTTTACCGTCTACTCTCAGACTCCTACCATCGCCAATTTTCAAAACGCAAAATGGAATACCCAGTTGAACAATGTGTATAGTACAGAGGAATATGTTGCCACAACCTCAGTGCAAACAATTTTTCAACTGCTCCTATGTCGTTGATATGCCATAGAATGTATTATATATATATATATATATATATATATATATATATATATATATATATATATATATATATATATATATATATATTATGTAATGTATCTAGATTTTAGTCTATTTATATTTTTTTGGATCTTTGCTTATTCATTTTAAAAAAAATTTACTATGTTCTCTGTTCAGATTTGCCATACGTCTACATATGTTCTACCGACTTGCTACTAATGTATCCTTATATACTAACTATATATACTAACATTCTTTCTCTATAAACACCTGCCAAATTGCACAATAATCGGACAACTAGAAGTGCGTCAAATTTATCTTGTAAGATTTGGTTACAAACCCAGAGACAGACATAGGGACAGGTGCAACTAAATGAAAGCTACTGAAAAATTCTATGTTGAATCTTCTGCGGGGTGAAATTTGAGTATCACTTTAACGACAGAATTGTGTGCTGTTGCTGTGGACTGTAGTTTGTTGTAATATTGAATTATATGCACAAGAAAACTTTTTTTATTTTCCCTCTACAATGACAACGGTTCCAATTTTGTAGGGGCTGATCGGCATCGTCAGGAATGCATAAATTTCCAAAGTTAAAAACTATGAGAGATCGAGTGAATATTGTTATTTTCTTTTATTGATATTTCACATTATTATGAGTTTTATGTCTGACAAAGACATTCTACAACGTTTAAAAAAATACATTCTATGTTTATAGAATATTTATAAATAAATGGATAAGTAGAGTATTTTTCAAAAATAGTTTTTTTGCATTAGGTTGTTGAGAGTTTATTATGATTACAAAAATTATAATGTCAATCGAAGTTTGTTTATAACTAATTGTTGAGTAAATGAACAATTACATTATTAATAAAAAAAATCTCATTAGTTAGAGAATAACCAATTGCTAATTTTGAAGAAAAAAATTCCTAATATATTATTTGAATAATGAAAAAAATTAATAAATGAAAAAAAAATTGATTTTTTTATTTTATTCAATCATAATGAATTATTAGCAACCTTATTCAAAAACACTGCGTATTCTTTTTTTGAACGTTGTGAAATGCCTTTGTCAGTCATTAAACTGACAATGTGAAATATCAATGAAAAAATTATGACAATTTTTTCTCAATTTCTCATATTCTGTTAACTTTAGAAATTTATAATTACCAAAATAATCAATTTTTAAACAATTTAATAGCGTAATATTATTGAGTATACATGTAAAATGTGCTCCAGGAAGCAAACAATTATGGAGTCATTCTGTGAACAACTATTCGGGTTTAAATGAAATCGACGCTTCCAAGAAAATTACTTGATTGACAAAAGCCTCACATTATCAAAATCCAATGAAAACATTACTTTCCAACGGAATTACATTCTTTCAAGTGTTCAGCTAATACTATAGTTTTTTTTTTTTTTTAATCTTGTGACGCTAACATATTGATAAAAGGTGTCTTCATGTTTTGAATACATTGCTAGTGTAGTCCGCTAAAATTTTTTTTAGTTGAAGCGATTAAAAACTTGGCTGCGATCAACGATGCAACAGGAGCGGAAGATTGGATTAGGTCTACTTTATGTTCATAGAGATGTGCAAATAGATGTTTTAAATGTTATCGAAATGTTTGCAAATAAGGAACACAGGATACTGGATTTCATTTTGTGATTTTTATTTTTATTTTAACGAAAGAAATCTTTGTTTTTATACCTACTTATAAGTAAATGTTTATATATTTTTTTATTTTATTACATTTTGTATTTTTGTTTGAATTTGAATGAAAAAAGATACTTATGTCTTTGTGCCTATAAGTAGAGGTATATAACTTTTTATGTCATTATCCCCCCTCCCAGCAGAATTCCTAGATACTGCCCACAGACCAGATTCCTAGATGCGCCACTGCCCACACACCATTTTTAAATAGAATCGAACCATAATCACGAAATTCTTGCGTTATACTGGAGCCTCCATTCTGTTTTTCCTCTAACAAAAATACCACAATGCATTGTCACCGGAATTATGAACACCTGCCAAATTTCACTTTTATCGGACGACTAGAATTGGGTCAAATGTATCTTGTAAGATTTGGTTACAATCCCACAGACAGACAGGTGAAACTGAATAAAGGCCTATAATGAAGTGTTATCACATATGAATGACTTTTTTTTATAAACATTGACGCACACGTTAGATTAACTACATGAGAGTATATACAGAAAATTAATACACTGTATACAGAAAGTCAAATAAAAAATATTTCAAGAAAATGTATTTGAGGTGGAAAATCAATATCGTTCCAATGTATCCCTCTCGATAGGTATCTACGTTTCTTTTGTGAACAGTTTCAGTTGGTTTTTGAATTGGTATGGATTGTTTATATTCAGAATTATTTCAGGTAGAGAATTTAACAATTTTGGGGCGTTATAGTTTGTAGTAGTGCTTTTGCCTATCATAATTTCGAGGAATCCTCATTGTAAAATTTTTGAGGTGGGAATCCACATGCCAGTATGGCGTATTGGAAGTGACTTTGAATGAGTGCGTGGTGGGTAAAATGTTTTACATGTAACGGGTTTATTATTGTTCGGAAGAACAAGTATTGACATTCAAAGATGGAATATATGATCACCACTCGTAACAGTTGTCAAATGAATGAATGAATGATGAATTGTTCATGAATCCTCGTAAACTGCTTTTGTCTGTGGGAACTAATAATAAACAGCACGACAAGATTCTTGATGATAATTTTTTGAAATCTAGTGGAATTGCCAAAAAGAACCTTCACCCACTTGCAAAATCACAGTAAGTTAAGTAAACTCTGTAGAATATAATAATATACTACGGAATGGGCATATTCTCGACATCATATGTCATTCACATTGAAACAGCCAGTTTATAGCCAAGAGAATCATCAAACCTAAGTAAGCACTGCTACAGTTAACACAATATCTCATCACCAGACTACCTCTATAAAATTTGCCGAGCAGTTTCGAGAAGAACATTTTATCTAATGAGAAGGGAAAATCTACCACAGTAGTAGATGTAATATGTGGTTTCGTTGGGGTAGATAAAAATACCAAAAAATCCAGGGTTTTCTTACAAATACTAATATTTCTTTTGAACTTATTTTTATTAATAAATATGTCAACATTATTAGAATTATTGTGATTGAAGTGGATAAGTGGATAAGTATGTGGGTTTCAGTTGAGATGTTTGATCTCATGAAAATATTCAATCGGTATTAGGATGTCAAAAGGGCAGATCATGGGAATACAAAAATGAAGACATCGCACAGTGGTCGAAATCCCGAAAAAGCTGGAAAAAACTACAAAAAGGTGTGCATCATCACATAAATCAGGATCCTTATATTTGTTTTCGACGTCGCTGAAACTGAATTTGCAGTGAAATGCCAAATTCTAGATGGCCCATACAAAATGGTCCACATAACTCGTAAATTCTTTCAATCTAATTGATATCGTGAAAACGTATGTGAGGTCGTTATTCGAGGTTTATAAGATACTAGCTGGCGCCCGCGACTTCGTCCGCGTAGAATTTGTATTTTTCCTGGTTTTCTTCATGTGATTCCATCTAGCTTCGAACATTAATTCTACAGTTTATCCAATTGAATGATTAAAAAATGACGGATTTTCATACAAACTTTCATCCCCTTTTCCACCATCTTAGCAATTGAATTCCTGAGTGCTAACCTACAGTGGCAAAGAAACCACATGCAAATTTTCACGGTCCTAGCCCGAGGAGTTTGGGCTGTGCGTTGATATGTCAATAAGTCAGTCAGTTATTCTCTTATATATTTAGATTATTCATAAATAACATACAAGAGGTGAATGTCTGCGATGTGATGCGTGTATTCGAAATGAATTTTCAATTCCGACTGATATAATCATGGTATACAATAGAAGCTGTTTCAGTCTTACCTGGAACATCGTTCAAATTCAATATTTTTCGGTTCGAAAGGAAAAAATTGATAACACACTTCGGTCAATGTCAGAATTGCTATATATTTTTTTGAATCCTAGTCAACTATATGTAATACAAACAACATTCAGTAATAGTTCAGTCAATATATCTGAAACATTCTCCACCTTAGAAATTGTTTCAATAAACAATTACTCGAGTACTTCTAATCTTCTTCGTCCTCATTTTCTCGTACATGCAGTATAGAGAGTCTGGGAACAGGTCGTCGTAGTTGACTTCCATTTGCCGTGGTGACGTCTACAACTCTGATTTCTCCATATTTTGCTGGATAGAGTTTATGTGTTTTTCCTTTCATCCAAACATTCCTAGTGCCATTTGGGCCAACGATTGAAACTCTATCCACAATTTTGGCAGCTCTTTGATCCTTATGACACGTGGTGCGATTGATTAGGAATGGCAAATAATCCCTCGTCCATATCAACCAGAATAAGTCGACAATCTTCTGTGCAGCTTTCCATTTCAATAAGCTTATTCTGATTATTATCCGAGTCACTTGCATCGTCATCATCTATTATGGAATCGTCAAAGCACAGACACATTGCCATAGCTCCGGGTAAACTTTTTCTCTGTTTTTTCCCAAAACTTGAAATGAATGGATTAGATGTGATCATCATGCGTTGGAAATACCTTCCATTGTTTTGTCTATGAAGACTGGCTTAACACTGTGGTGTCAAACAATAAATAAATTACACAAGTAACCCCTTCACCACACTTAGTCACTATAGTTCACCTATTGATGATGATAACCTAGTTATCGGAATGTGCATTTAGGTGTGGAGTTAGTAAGTGTGGTAAATGGGTTACTTGTTCAATTTTTGAGTGTTTGTTATGTCTCTTGCATATGCAAAATGTCTTGGTACTTCTTCACGTCCTTGTTTCTCGCTTCTTGAGCCCCTTCGGACAACTGTCCGATAGAAAGTGGTGCTCATTCAACGATTTGAAATCCATGAATTGAAATCTTATGAACCAAAGTTGCCATACAATACCAGGAGTACAACTTGGAGAATGTATGAACAATAGGTTGATCCCAGAATCTTAGCGGCAACGGCTTTTGCAGAATCTTCTAGCTGTACATCTATCATATCTGCTGCTGAACCCTGGTTTTGGGCAGTCAATGTTCAAATATAATTCGCTTTCAGAGACTTGCTGAATAAAAGATTAACGCTTCTTCATGATATCTTTGTCTGTGTTACCATGAGCTTGCCACCTGTAAATACCCCATTTATATCCGACTACCAAGCCCCTTTGCTAAAGTAAACCGGCCGTACACAGAGGCAAAAGAAATGACTCAGAAATCCAAAGTTTCAATTTTTTTATATGGAAACTCGACACTATTCCACTCATTTTCCAGCTCCGAACAGTACAGGATCTCCTGAGTTCACAACTATTTTCATGAAGTACGATTGATGTGATTGGATCTCGATAAACATTGCAGGGGTTTTTTGTTTACAAGTTATAAATATGCAAGTATCGGAAAATGAGGTGGTAGATGAGTGAATAAGATTGATATATCTTCAGAAACACCCTCCATATTGTACACAACAATTTGAACGCACTTTCACTTCACAGTCTTTTGAGGATCTGTGGCAGGTGGCATTGGCCACTGTGGCGCGGTATTCTTTCGACAACTGGTGTAATCTATACTCTTATAAAACTACACAGTGACTCCCTTTCTGGGATATTCTGTAATATCAATTTATTTCGACGACTTTCTACTCTTGTATGGCTCATTGGGAATTCCGACAACTGTGCATCGTGACCAGGAGAAACGTCTATAAACCTGACAGCCGTTTCGACACAATCAACTGAAAATCATCCGGTATTTGATAACTATTTATCAACACTTTTCTAATACAAACCATAATTTTTTTACTCAGCTGGTTAGCGGAGAAATGGTGTTGTGTAAGCTTAGGGTAGTTGTCGTGCTACAAACAGTGTCAAAAATTAGGCTCGATTTTAGCGCGACGCGATACATGTTCAAACGCTGAATTAGTGGGATCTTTTTTGAGGGAACTGTACACTCAGGAACGCAACTAGCATGCGTGACACAGCTCTGTGGCAACGTCGCAATCCAACGATCGCTCGCATTCACTTGTTCAAGATACAGTGCAACTTGATCTAAAAACATTGGCGAGGTATCGTTATTGAGTATAAGAAAAAAGTTCAATTTGGAACCTAGTCATACATATGCTCAAAGATACGATTCCTATAGAAAAAAAAAGAAGATTGTTGCTAACATCAAGAGAAAAATTTGCGCAGAGTTGATTTGACCAATAAAAGGGAAATGTTAAGGAAATCGAAGGAAAAGTCAGAAGGTGTAACATATCAACCAAACTTTGGAATTAACGAATTGAGCGCATCATCACTATTATTAAATAAATAATAGTTTGAAAACTAAAGAACACGCTTTAATAGAAAACTAAACTAAAAAGTTGAAAATGATTTTAAATGGGTTTGAAATAAGAATACAGTGATTAACAACAAATTCATTTCATCGTAAAAAAACGTGGGGTGCTTGATGTCAATTGTAGTCAATATTTCATGGACAGATATTGGTAAAAGTCGAATCACTATGAAAATATCTTAAAAAGCACCCCACGCTTTTTTACGATGAAATGAATTTGTTGTTAATCACTGTATTCTTATTTCAAACTCATTTAAAATTATTTTCTACTTTTAAGTTTAGTTTTCTATTAAAGCGTGTTCTCCAGTTTTTAAACTATTATTTATTTTCAACTTTTCAGTTTTGTTTTCTATTAAAGCGTGTTTTTTAGTTTCTCAAACTATCATTGTTATTATTAATTTTTTTTAACTATTATTCTCCAATTTTGAATAGAATCGGACCATAATCACAAAACTCGTCCACCATTTTGGTGCCGCCATCTTGAATCCTTCAATTTTGACACAATAATCATGATATCCGACCCCAAATACCCCCACATACCAATTTTGAATAAAATTGGACCACAATCACAAATTCGTCCGCCATTTTGGAGCCGCCATCTGGAATTTTTCAATTTTCACAAAAGAATCATAATATTGGACTCCAAAAACCTCCACATACCAATTTTGAATAGAATCGGACCATAATCACAAAACTCGTCTACCATTCTGGATCCGCCATTTTGAATTTTCCAGTTTTGACAGAAGAATCATAATCTCTGACCACGAAAACCCTCAGATACCAATTTTGAAGCGAATCGGACCATAACCACAAAACTCGTACGCCCTATTGGAGCCGCCATTCTGTTTTTTTTTCAAACAAAAATTTCTTAATGCATTGTCATCGGTATTATGTACACCTGCCAAATTTCAAATCATTCGTACGTCTGGAAGTGGGTCAAAATCGCGCCCAATGGAGTCGGTTACAAACAAACATACGGTTACAAACATACAAGTGAAGCTAATATAAAGCGTGTAAAAACATCGAATCAATATCAATAAATTATTCCATAGTTTATTTTGATTTAGAAACATCTGAATTGTGCATGACTGATGACATTTTACAAATCGCCGCCAATGTGAAAATAGATAATTTTATATATATGTTAGCCCTAGAAGCATCAATCCTGTGGCGACAAAAATTACGGGATGTACTACAATTTCTGGTCAATTATATTTGAATGATTCAATAAATTGAGTAGATTGTTTGGTAGCATTTAAATAATTTTTAAATTTATCTACAACTCCAAATTTAATCGTTGTGCATAATGCGAGATTTGATGAGATTACTAATAATAATTTGATAGAAGATTTTACCATGATAGCAGGATTTGTGGATAGCTTAATTATTTTCAGAAAAACGTTCCCAGATTGAAAAGGGCCAGAATGTTCGAACTATCAAAAGTAGCAAAGGAATCGATACCAAACGAAACATAAGATGATTTCCACGAAGCGATGTATGATATACAAATTTTGCAAAAATCAATTCGCTTCATTGGTAAAGAGTCAGAATTATCAACATACATGACTAATATGAAGTATTTACCTTAAAAAATTTTTTTTCCCCAAAAAAGTTATATAACGAAATTATTAAAAAACTTTCTAAACATAATTTAACATAGGTACGATTTTCTGAAACAAATGTATCACGATGAAGGAGAAGAAGCTGTGATTAATCACCTAACTGAAAAATTGGAGACTAAAAAACATAGAGTTCTAAAAATAGGAAAGCATTTACTAAAATCATATGTTCAGTCAATCAAATGATTATTTAATATAATAATAAAAATAAATAATATTACATTCATTGTTGTTTATATTTTTTGTAGATTTATACGTTATATTTTATTAGCTTGTTGGAAATCTGAATCATTTTTGTTTATGTTCAAATATATTATGTTATTCGTACATGTGTTGTACAAATGTATAAATAAAATAAAGTTTATGCACTGTTGTTTGCCGTTACTCGCTAAAACTACATTTTATTTTATATCTATTCCTATTGTAATATGTTTAAAATGCATCAGTATATATAAACGCAATCAGTCACAATTGTTATTCATAAATATGTGCATTCCAAAACACAGTTCAATTCAAACCCCTAAGATCCTCGCGCTCTCGCTTATTTGAATCACGAGCGCTCGCTTGAGGCGTTGCCACGATTCTCAGCCTTCCCTCTCTTGCACTTCTCATACGCAACAATTTATAAACTTCCTAGGTAATATCTAAATAACTGTATGGCTACGCGTGTTCAATTTTTTCTATAAAATTTGTTACTTACCTTTTAATAACATACTAGTTTTATAAAAAGAGAGGGGTTTTCAGTTATGCCTTAAAATGTGGTGTCCGTGGTAGGTCACTATAGGGATTACGTGTTAAACGTTGCAACTTTGAAGCCTTATATCTCGCTTTCGGTGTGGTAAATGATTCCAAAAATTCAATATAACACAGGTATTAATGTTAACTAAAAGTGGTATGAATATGAACGAAATCTTATTGGAAGTGGATTTCACGACAACTACCTTAACGCTCAAGCTGGCGCAGCCGTTCCTCAACTTATTATTCAGAATAGTTGGGAAGATGATTCAAATGCTCCAATTATAACTTCTTCATCATTGTCCAGAAATAATGAAGTTTTGCTAGAAAATAACTCTTATATAGTATAACCTAGCCAGAAACTGCAGATTAATATATAAATATTGTTTTCGTAACTCTACCATTTAATAACTCCAGCACAATCAATCAAACTAATTTGAGAATGCTTTGTTGTTCATCAACGTCCAGAAATAGTAAAGTTGTGCTGGAAAATAATTCGAATAGATATTATAACATAGCCAGAAATTGTACATTCACACATTAAAATTGTTTTCGTGACTCTACTATTCAATAATTCCAGCACAACTCGAAATCAACGTAGAATGCATAGTTGTTCATCATGATCCAGAATAGTAAAGTTCTGCTGGAAAATATTTCGAATGGAAATTATAAAATTGCCAGAAACTGCAGATTGATACATATCAATATGTTTTTCGGACTTTACTATCTAATAACTCCTGCACAATCACTCGGAATAAACGGAGAATGCATTGTTGTTTATCATTGTCCAGAAATAGTGGAATTTTTCTGGAATATATATCGAATAGAAATTTAAACATAGCCAGAAACTCCAGATTGATACATATGAATGTGTTTTCCGGTCATTACTATTTAATAACTCCAACACGATCACTCAAAATGATTCTTCTACTCCTAAATAAAACTTAGAATGCATCATTGTTTATCATAATCCATAAATAGTGGAGTTGTGCTGGAAAATATATCGAATGAAAATCATAGCATAGCCAGAAACTGCGGATTATTAATTCATTAAACATTGTTTTTTGTACTCTATTTTATAATTCCATCGTGATTATACGAAATGAACGAATAATGCTATGTTGTTCATCATCCAGAAATAGTGGAACTGTGCTGAAAACTATATCGGATAGAAATTAAAACCTAGCTAGAAACTGGAGATAAATACATGAAAATGTGTTTTTCGGACTCTACTATTTTATAATTCCAGCACAATCACTCAAAATAAGAGGAGAATGCTCTGTTGTGCTGGAGTTTTTGAATAGTAGTGTCCGCAGAACAAATTTCAATGTATTAATCTACAGTTTCTGGCTATGTTATAATTTCTTCTCGAAATGTTTTCAGCAAAACTTTTCTATTTCTGTACAATAATTATGTATTGATCTGCAATTTTTGGCTATGTTATAATTTCTATTCGATATATTTTCCAGCACAACTCCACTATTTCTGGCCAATGATAAACAACAAAAAATTGTCCATTCAGTTCGAGTGAATGTGCTACAGTTATTAAATAGTAGTCACGATAAGGATTTTTTTCTATTAACTTGAAAGTTCTGGCTCCGTCAAAAAAAATTATTCAAGATATTTTCCAGCACAACTTTACTATAACCGAAAAACGTTCAACATAAGATGTCTAAAAACCCTGGTGAATGAACTGATTCGATATTGTTTAGATTTTTGAGGGGACACCACCTGTTACTTCAACAGAGCTTCTCTCTCTGTGGTAGATGGCGCCGTCCAAAAATGTTTGTCTATATTCTCGCTTTATGTCAAAACTTAATTTCTGACATCTGCAGCATCTTATATGGAATTATTTCCAGTGTTTTGTCGGTATTTATGCGTTTTCCATCTCTTCGATATACAATCTTGCTTGGCTTATTCCTGAGTTTGTTCTTTAAAAAAATCACTCGGTCATCAGTTCATTAATGCGTAAGGAATTGTTTATTTTCAGGTAGTGTAGTGTGTAAGGATACTTTTTGTAGAATGGGCCACATTTGCATTTGCAGTATACGAATTCTCGCCTGTATTCAGTACCAAAAGCAAGTACAATTCTCCGTCTGTCAAAATGCAGTTGACCTCAAATTCAAATCGTACAAAATACGAAAAACAACACGACACTTATTTAAGTAGTCGATTCCTTTCAAAATTGTAGGAATACTTTCTCCAAGTTTTCACTAGGATAAATATAATTCACTGGTGAGATTGATTGGCTGAACACGATTCTTTGTTGTTGTTTTTTGAGATTTGATTGTTTTCGTTTGTTATTCTTGACAAAATCGGGTAAATGGAAAATTTAAGAAGAAACGTTCATTATCAATAATATGACCAACAGGAGAGAGCAGCTTATGCAAGAGCATATAGACGGTTTGTATATCAGAATTCATTTGGGTGAATTTATTAGTAAATTTGCCTTTCATCATTATTTTCAATAATAACTATCAAGAGTTTTTGTTTATCGCTAACAAAATTTCTCTTTGTCATTTCAAAATTCGTATCAGTACGAGAATTCTAACCAATAACCCCACATTCAAATCATAATTTACAGGGGTAACAATAAAACCTGCCTTCTTCTGAGAATGTGATTGGTTAAACCGAAATCATACTCGATATACGTCACTTATATAGCTCCTTTTGGATACACATTCCTAACTCGTCCAAGGATAACTATTCCTACGTTTCATATTTCCCAAGAGAATTTGAAAGTACGAAATAATTCTCTGGAGAAAAATTCCTTCTTTCCTTATTCACCAATTTTCTAATAATTTTAATTAACATCGACTAAAGTAAAATATACCCAGGTAGTCCATTTTTTCACCGGCGACTTGTGTAAACATATCATGTGACCTGACGGGGTGAAGATTCAATGACCTTTCATCACAGTTTATACGTGAAAAAGTATTGCCCTTAGTGGAGCCGAATTTTCAGTTCACACGTATTTTCAAGACTTATCATTAATTCAAAAATTGAATAGCATGAAATGAGGCTTTCTTTGTGCAATGTTCGGGGGCTTCTAATTCTATTGGTGAAGTTTGACAGATGTCTCTTTTCAACCAATAGCAAAGCTAGAATTAGAACCCGCGCACAGTTCGCCTCAAAAAGAAATCTGAGGAAATGAATATACCCTGTTACTGAATTGAAACTAAAACGAAATTGGCGCCATCTGACACGCTAGTAATATCTATTATCAAGTAGGCCAAGTGTCGCTAAGTCGATCCCAAACTCCTACAGGTATAAGTGCAAGCACCAGGGTTTTTAGACCTCTTAGTTGAACATCAAATCATAGGTAATTGGTTCATTTCGAATGATTGTGTTGGAGTTAATGAATAGAACAGTCACGGAAACGAATTTTCATGTATTAAACCCTTTCAATTTCGTTTCAATTCGGATTTGACATATACTATCTGAAAGTTATTAAAAAGTTAGCAATTTGAGCCTTTGAAATATCTTCCTAACTATTCTGGATACAAAGTTATGGAACGGCTGTGCCAGTTTGAGCGTGGAGCTAGCACATAATTTTTTTGCTAACTCTTCGAGTTTGAAAATTTTGGTTTGTGTTAGAAAATTGCTAATGATCATTTATTAAATACTGGATGATTTTCAGTTGATTGTGCCGAAGCGGCTGTGTCAGCTTTGTATACGTCCAGATGAACTAATTTCCTTGGTGACATTTCCGATTGACGATTTTGTGACAGAAAATAAACTACAATGTCAATGAAAATAGGTATATGCAGATAATAAATCATCTTGCATTTGGTGTTGGCTTGAAGATGTATAGGATGTTGATTTCCAAATAAAGGGACGATGCAAACCATTCCCAGTTCTATACCATGATGGAAAGATACGAGTAAAATCTCAATATATAATATCGTTACGAAATGACTTTCCGAAACTGAAATCAACAATTTGAATTCAGTAAATTCATTGAAAAAATAATTTTTCAATTCCCTCAAATATTTATTAGATTTGAGCTACAACATCAAAATCTCTCAATCCAGCTCTGTCGAGACTATCTGCATTTAGTGAACTTTGGTTCTTTGCATTCTCTGTGTAAACAAAATGAATAAAGAACATTTTGATGGAAGTTCTAGCAAAATTTCTTAGTCACCATATTTTACTAATTGGCTGGAAGTTTGAAATTCTGTGGAAATATTGTTTATCAAACGTTAAACTGAAAGTTTTAATTGGTGTATTGCATACTTTCATACTTTCGTAAATATGGAACGGAATATGAATCAAGATGCGATGCCCGGACTAATTGATGTGAATATATCACATGGGATAGTGGTATGTGGTAAATTGAATCAATATAGGGGTAGCAATCACGAGTTTCGGGAGATAGAATTGAGGTCCTGAAATGCCGGAATGAAGGCACCAAATAAATTAAGAAAAGCCGGTTTGGGGAACTTCCAGCTAATAGGCTAATTCGAAGAAAAGAAAAGCAACAGAACCACAATGACGAGCAGGATTGCACAAGTAGAAAAAAACGAATGTTCAATGAATACTTTGTAAGAAAAACGAAATAAAATTGGATAGAAATATTCAATTTCTATCGACGCAGAAGGCGTCTGTAGAAACCAATTACGAATTTCAGATAGACGCATTTGCATGCTCAATAAACCGAGTACATGAAATACGTACCCGTCTTGAATATTAATGAGCGGAAGATGAATTCTGATCAAGAACAATTTAGTCTCTCCTGGGGAATATCAGAGATATTCGAGTTGGCACGGAATATTTTTCATATAATTTTCAATTGCCTGCTACAGTATCTTGTTGGAAAATGATATCTTTTTTTATCTGGATACCTTTGTCGTGAAGAGAATAGAAATTTCTATTTTATCGGAAGGATAAACATGAATTCTCTGATGAAGAAGTATGTTAAAAAATATCACGTTGGAAAAAATGCCCACAATTCTCACATGATTGCAGGTGAAGTGCAATTGTTTTCGGAAGTAGGCAATAAATCATTGGTGAGACGAAATGTATATTCATTTCATTTCAACTTGATCTGCTCAGAGCCTGCGCGCACTGGTGATTTTTGTCATCGTGACTGTTTTGTCACTGTCACCATGGCCATGGACCCTTACGGTGGTGCGCGCACTTGAATACGTAACATCTGGGTGATTTATCCGGCGACAGGTTTCAATGTAATTGCCGTGGGCGCATTAGTAACGAAATGTCACCTCACTCCCTCGATTGCTTTTCAAAAGAGGACGGGGTACCATTTGAAGGACTGCATACTAAATAAATCCTTCGCCCAGTTGATCCCCTCAATTTTTACGATGCGTTCTTCTCTGCCCCCTCTGAAAGGGTTCTACAAAAAAGAGTAATGAAGTTTTCCGTAAAACATTTTTTTTTTTCGCGACTTATAATTTTGACCAGAAGGGGGGTGGGGCGGGTTTTCCCATCCGATTTGTACAACTGATACGTCAACACACACAACATGACATAACGAGTTTTGTAACAGTGCTACAGTATTATTTCCAGTTGTGATACTACAAGAAAGTGAGAATGAAGTGAGAATAATTCGACAGATTTCCGAAAACTTATTGCCAGGTAATAGACACGAGAGCCTGACGAGCTCTAGTGGCTATTGCCAAATGGCAACAGGTATGAGAAAGAAATCTAGAGAATAATTTTCTGCTTTATGGAAATCTCGTGTGGTACTCTGTAGATATTTTTTTTTTATTTACGATCACAAACGCACTTCCTCGCAAAATGATATAATGGAAGTAGATTTCGCAGCACCGGTTCTGGATATTTTCCCATGTTAAATCCCATAAAAAAACGGTAAGGTCCAACGTGGTCATTTTACGACCATTCATCAGGTTTGAGAATTGGCTATAAAAAAGGTTTGCGACTTGACTAAAAAAACAGTTTACGAGTTGACTAAATTGTATATATAGATGGGTATGTCGGTAATGCAGATCCCATACTTAACCACTGTCTGTCTGCCACTGTGGTCTGTCTAACGGGCTGGGGTGACATCACTTATGAGGCTATCATCTGGTCCTCGACGGCTCGAACTATCTTCAGTTCAACTTTTGTCAAACCTTCATCAGGTTTCTTACGATTCATATCATCATCGGATTCTCAGCATTTCCAAATCATCATTGGATCCTCTACGTTTTGAATAAGCAACAGGCAGACCTTTATGAGACTTCAATCTGGTCACAACGACTAGAACTATCTGCAGTTCAACTTTTGTCAAATCTTCATCGGTTTTTACGGTTCATCCTGTCATCAGGTTCTCAGCAATTCGAAATTATCATTAGATCCTCGACGATTCAAATCAGCATCAGGTTCTCGATGTTTCATAAGAATTGGTGACATACGTCAAATTGAAATATAGGTTGTCGAAGAATAAAAACAAAATATCTCAAATTATTCCCGCGGCAATTTTCTAGGTAGATTATTCTCACTATAATAATGATTTGATGAGCCAAA
This sequence comes from Gonioctena quinquepunctata, assembly GCA_018342105.1. Classification (NCBI taxonomy): domain Eukaryota; kingdom Metazoa; phylum Arthropoda; class Insecta; order Coleoptera; family Chrysomelidae; genus Gonioctena; species Gonioctena quinquepunctata. The sequence continues at coordinate 484,657 of JAFIRS010000837.1, forward strand.
ACGTACATGAATTATTTGAATTGAAAGTTTTCATTGGTTTCTAGAAATGTCGAAAAACAATCAAAATTGTTTCTTAATTTTCATAGAATTCGGTGAAAAAAAAACAATTATTGATACCCCAGTCATTGTCAGGAGCGGGTCGTGGCGGGAAAATTTCCGAGTGACTTATTAGGTAAGCCTTGAGATATCATATCTGTACATCAGCTTACCGGACCAAGGTGGTCTTTGAAAAATCTAGACTATGAAACTTGCATATTTTTTCCAGAACTTGTCTTATAATAATACCAAAATGGCCTCAACTTTTTTTCTCTGTACTAAGAATAGCACAGATGTTTTTGGTTGCTTCCAAAAACTATTTTTTCCTTAGTTATAGCCAATCAACTATTTCTACTTTTATTCTTCAGACGTATGGTGCTTACGCTCCAAACTTTTGCAAATTCAACCCTCTGCAACTTTCAGAAAAATGAGCTCAGAAACCAACTCTCAATGCTGCGTATCCTTGGGGTAAACCTCGAGATCCATCTTGACTAATACATTGCGTGATTGTCACGTAAGTGCGCGAAGTTAAGAAATCTTCGGTGACGTGACGGTGACAATGAATTTATTCTCAGCCTGAAACGAATCACTAGTGCGTGCAGGCTCTTAGTTATGAAAAAACTTTTTAACAAAAAATTTAACCGACGAAATGCGGAACTGAAAAGTGAAAAATAAAATAAACCTTCTTAGTCTCAATAACTAAGCTCTTGAACTAATTCAAGTAACTAATTTTGAGTCGGCGCCAAACAAACAAGCAAATGAATTAGATAAGGCGTAAAATGATGGGATCGAGTTGCGCGGTGACATTATGATAATTTTTTTTAAGTAATTTGATGATCTTCGTTGATTGTTCGTTTGGCGGCGACTCGAAATTAGTTTGTTAACTTGAGATCTAATTTATTAACGCGCTAACTGCTCTCGTTCAGCCATGCTTCACAACTTGAGCAGCTAGAAAAACTGATATCGTAACCTGATATCGTAACCTCGAGGTAACATGAGTGGTTCATCGATCTCGTGCTATGGGATATTGAAATTCATCAGTAGCAAAATAGATGCAAAACGTCAAATTCACTTATTATTTCAATCGAGTACCAGGACGCTATGAATTCCATTAAATTCAAAATACCTGCCGAGTCAAATGAAACAAATGCCAGTGGCAATCCTCCCGAGTACGGTAGGATTGTCAATCAATACAAAATAAATGAAGTGTAGACGGTCAATTGGGAAGACATCCTGCTATCGCAGTGATAGGAATTCTCAATCTATATTGTTGGTTCAACCACAATACCCCATAAATCAATCCGAAATAACAGATTAATACATAAATCGATTTATCGTGAACGTCACGGGACTGGAATATTTTACACCTGCGCAAATCGTATGAAATATTTAACGAAGAAATGAAATCCGTCCGGCATTTTGCCAATCTGATAAACTCAATAGGTTATCAACCACAGTAGGGGAAAAATATACATACAGGGCAACATGGACAGAAATGCATTATTGACACGATCAAACCAACAGGTTATCAGAGGTTTATACACAATGTTCTACTAACGGATACCTCACTACTCAACTCGAACTTTGACATGTTCGTTTTACGTAAACTACCTCGCAGAACAATTTAGGTAACTGAAGGAAAGAGCTTGTGCTCGACACGGAAGGAAAGAGCGCGATCCTAATTAAATCACGGCTTTTATATCCACCGGATTCAGAAGAAATACCGGCCAAAAACCGTTTAAAAAAATACCCTCTCTTTGTTCGATTCACATAAGGACTGTCCCCTGATGAAAAAGCATACTACGTCATAGGAAAAACAGGACGAAAAGTATTTTAGTCCATTTGGACAGTGCAAAAATGCATTAGAACTTTTTTTTGCTCGGTTTTGTAATCGAACCAGTAGCTTTGTATATTAACACTTATTTTTTAACGGGGCATTTTTTTTATTTTAGCTTATGGCGTGTACAAACATACAAAAAGGAACAATATATACTAAAACAACAGAAGTGACAGTGTGTAGACAAAAATTATTTGTAGGTATTGTCACAGCTCCATATTTAGGTTAAGCCATTGGATGGCCTGGGGTGTTGCATGTGAAAGGTCAAGAGTTGTGCCAGAAAATGCTCTTGTCGAACATTCATAGGTAACGTGATGTATTGTTTGGGAGGCTGCGCCGCAATCGCATTCTGGGCTTGCACTCATCCCCCATTCGAAAAGGGCCGATCCGCTTCTGCCATGGCCAGTCCGGATCCTGTTTAACCGGACCCAAGTTTTCCGGGGCATGTTGAAGCCTTGTGGTGGATTATGCGGGTCCAGCAAGGAGTGCCAGGCTGGACTAACTTTGCTCTGCCAGTCCGATGTCCACTCGTTGTGTCCGTTAAAGTTGTTGGTTATAAGCTGTTGGGCTGTTTTGACAGTTGGATTCCTAGATTTTAGTCGGTTGAATCTAATTATATCTTGATGGATCGGTAAGTCTAGGTTTCCGCTGACCTTTTTAAGCTCTCGTACTAGTATCTGCTGTCTACGGATTTTCGGTGGTTCGATATGACACAACACGGGTAGCCATTCGATGGGTGTGGATTTAATAGATCCTGTAATGATTCTCATTGTTTGGTTGAGAACGGTGTCCACCTAACTAACGTAAGGACTGTTTAGCCAGACCGATGCGCAATATTCGGCCGTAAAAAAGACCAGCCTGAGTGCGGACGTGCGTAGTGTTGAGGCGTCAGCTCCCCAGGTCGACCCAGCTAGTTTGTACAGGATATTGTTACGAGTTCTCAGCTTTGCTGCCAATTTGTTGGATGTTTGTTGAAAGAGAGGGTGCGGTCCAATGTAACACCGAATTATTTGGGATACTGGTTGTGGCGTAGAATATAATCATTGAAGATGATATTTAAATTGTCCGATGCCAGTCTATTATTAAGGTGGAAGCAGCATGACTCCGTTTTTGTAGTGCTTGGTGTGGGTCGCCATCTCTGGAAATAGCTAGATAGTATACTCAGATCATCGGATATGGTTGTTTCCAAATCACTCATATTGCCATGTTGTTTCGCGGGAGCTAGGTCATCAGCGTACATGAATTTACGGCTTGATGTTTGCGGTAAGTCAGCTGTGTACAAGTTGAAGAGGAGTGATGCCAGTACAGATCCCTAGGGAAGACCATTATGAAGCAGTCTTGGTTTGCTTAACGTAGATCCGATGGATATTTGGAGAATTCCATTGGACAGCATGTTGTTCACCAGTGATAATAGCTTATTGCACCTTGTAACGTTTAGGAATTTGTACATAAGCCCCTGTCTCCATACCGTATCGTACGCAGCCGTAAGATCTATAAAGACAACACCCGTTTTACTGCGTTCTTCGAAGCCTCTTTCAATAAATGTTGTCAGCGCGAGTACTTGGTCTTCGCAATTTCGGCCGGATCGGAATCTAGCTTGTTCTATGGGTAGGATCTCAGAAATCAGTGTGTTTATTCGATTGTAAATCAGGCGCTCTAGAAGTTTATATGTGACACTTAGCAGGGCAATTGGTTTATTACTTCCGGTTGAGTCGGCTGGTTTACCCGGTTTTAGAATGGCAATGATTTTTGTTTTTTTGAATTCGCTTGGCAGCTGCTCGGATTGAAGGACATTAGTGAAACACTTTGCTAGCCAGCGCTTCGTGTTCATTCCGCAGTGTGTAACGAATTCTGGATGTATGTTGTCGAAGCCAGGTGACTTGCCATTTTTTACGAGTTGAAGGGCTTTTGTCACTTCGTCCACGGTGAATTCGCCGGATAGTTGTTCTTGTGTAGTAGATGTTAGTTTTAGAGCTTTGAATTCCTTATTGATTATGGTTAAATGCCTTTCGTCCTTTTTAGCTCTAGATAGACTAACTACGAGATTGGCTATTTGATCAGCTGTAACACCTGCCGGCTTCGTGCCACTATGGGTTTCCGCTCCCAACTTTTTAAGCAGGTTCCACGGCTTCTCACTTGAGTGTTTGAAATTGAGATTTCTTGTGGTTTCGTTCCACTTTTCCTTACGTGTTTCGTCGAAATTTTGTAGTAGGGTGTCCGCGACGTCCGATCCACCGTTTTCTACATAGTCTTCATATATTAGTTGGTTGGCTTCACTCCAGCATGGGATGTATTCCCTTCTTACGCCTCGCGGTGTGTATTTTTTGCAGTGGATATAACCATCTTAGCGAATCTATGATAGTTGGTTGGGAGGGGATCAATGAATCTTACATTTTTACCGAAGGCAGATGAATACCCTAGCCAGCCAGCTTTTGCGAAGTTCCATTTCGGAAGATTTGTGCTACGGATGACTGGAATCTGTGTTCCCACTTCCATCATTATGGATCGGTGTTGGCTGTGTGGGAAATCTTCAAGGACAGGTTTTCCATTATGGTCGGTGAACACGAAGCACAGGTCGGGGTTAGTTTCGGACTTCCATCTGGCAGAACGGAAAGTGCATTTCTGTTTAGCACTGGAAACTGACTGAATATTTTCAGTCTCAATCCATTCTACTAGTTTTGTGCCGTTTTGGTCGTTTCGGTTGTATCTCCATTGGGTGTGGTGGCTATTGGAATCGCCAGCATAAATTGTTAGGTGTGTTTTGGCAGGTAGTGGGTTATTTGGCCACTTGGTTCCAGGAGGCTTATATACGTTTACTATGTGTATTCCGGCAACTTCAGTGTGTATGGTGAAAATGTCCTCATCTTCGGAGATAGACACAAATTTGGCATTATCCAAGTTGACGCGGGCGTATGTGGCTGTGCCGTAGTGAGCGTGGTACGTTGCTCCAACCAGTTTATATCCAAAAACCGTTCCTCTTTTTTGGAGCTGTGATTCGTCAGCAACATGTGTCTCCTGTAGGAGGGCCACATCAATGTTATGATCCAAAAGAAATTAAGATAGATATTCACTTTTGGATCTGCTAATGCCCTCGATGTTCAATTGGCAGACTCTGACAGAGGGGTCCACGAGTCCTTGTCAGTTGGTTCTGAAAAGAACTATTTGTTATATGTTGTGTTGCAGTATGCATGTTTCGCTATCCAGGAGATCGTGTGATAGTCTGGATTGCCTATCGTTCTAGCCCTTTAGCGTTACCCAGGGTGCACCACGTGGAGGCGGGCTGGATTTGCACCCCAAACGGGGCATTATTTTGGTGCTAATCCATAATTAATGTTAAACCCCCCAAATAGGCGGGGACGTACCAAAGTTACTTCAAAATTTTTGTGAGCCGTTCTCAGTAACGGGGATTGGAGAAAATGCTTCGTTACAATATTTATAGCAAGTTGAGCAATGTCAGTTGCGAGTAGGAAACATAACAGGATATAACTACGGACGTATTTCGTATGATGGCACAGTCGGTTTCCTGGTGGTAGTGTTTTTGTCACTAAAAAATCTCCATTGATTGGTCTAAGTTCCCTCTCATATATCTTCTTTAGATATTCCAATTCGATATTAAATGCCATTCACCGCCCACCATGAAATCACAATAAAAATATCATATTATTTATAGCGTTGAGTGACGTTTATAAATATTATGTCAATGAATAAATTGAACTGCAAAAACCTGCAAAATTTTCTTACCGAATACCACTGGACGTTAAATTAAAATCCGAAATTATTTTCTTGGTTAAGAATATTTCAAGAAAAGTTATTTTCAAACTATTCATACTTTGAAAAAAAAAAACAGAAATTAATTCAACCTCTAGTGGTATTAATAGTCAAAATTATTCTCAGTTAATCACTGATTGATTTATCAACTGATTCTAGGATCAGGTTCACTATTGCGAAGTTGAAGGTAGGAAAAATTCCCATTATATCTGTCATCGACATGGAGATTATACTACGCCTGAAGATGCTATTGTATAGCGAAACGCGTGTTGCGATTTTTCAAATCCACTAGTGAAATTTGCTTTGATATGGATTTTCATCAAGTATTGACTTATCAATGAAAGAAAATAGTTGTTTCTTCAAAAAATTTGAATTTCATTCGAATTCCTATTTTCAAACCTCATATAAATTCCCCTAAATATATTTCCTGTCGAAAGAAAGGTGGAAACCGGAATACATAATGGCCACCCGGTATAAATCGTGAGAAGGAATGAAGATCATGTTATTTCGAAGACACAATGCGATGAATTCAGTTCTGGTATTTCTCCCAGAGTAGCTTAGTAGCAATTAGCACACATTCATCGAATGATAATCACGGAATTAACACACTATTTCCCTTCGATCTCGTGTCAGATAAACGATGCGATGGCAGCGACCTCTTAAATAATTCATGGACTCACGCATGTTATGTGATTGCAAACAAAAGCGCGTTTCTCTTCAGCGCCACCTCGATATGTTCGCCTGACAATGGATAATTCATCAAAGCGGAAAACATGCATAATGTACTAGCAAATGTCATTCTAGTGTCTAGATAGAGTTTTAACCCATTGGATTGAAACAAAATGTGTTATTTCAGTAACTTAGGTCTACATCACAAGACACGATGAATATGTTTTTCTGGTCAATTTTTATAAAACCTTCATAAAACTCCCATAAGTCTAAGAGGGCCTATTTTCGAGAGGTTCTTTCATTTATTCATTTCACAACAAGAAATGCATACAGCACTAACCTATGGACAGTATTCAAATTGTTTGTTGTAATACATTTGCATTTTTATACTGTAAAAAAGTCTCCGAAAGAATGAATTCCAAATTATACCATTGAAAAGTTTTTGCTGACTTCATCAATTAACTTGTTTTAAAGAATAAAGTATATATTTATATATGTATATATATATATATATACATATATATAAACAGTCTCACACATAAAGTTCGCAACATATGGAAGTTTTTTTTATTAATAGATATAATGAAAATTTGACTTCGCAGTTAGTTTGTGCTTGAAAAATGAGTGAAAAACAGCCACTTTCCGTTTGTCAATTTTTTTCTGGAAATTTCGAAAAATGCCAAACAAAAAAGTTGCTCAGTTTTTAATTTTATACCTCTGCTCCAAATTGTAACTCTCTACTGTCACTTCGAATTATTTCCAATTTTTTTAATTTTTCGAATCTTTTGCTCTACCGATTCGAACGAAACATGATTCAAATGTCATCATTTTGATGAATACGAGACTCCAATGTCATATTTTGCCCAGAAAATACCCTCATTGGCCTGTTACCAGGAATATATATATATATATATATATATATATATATATATATATATATATATATATATATATATATATTATATATATATATATATATGTATATATATACATACATATATATATATATATATAATATATATATATATATATATATATATATATATATATATATATATATATATATATATATATATATATATATATATATATATATATATATATATATATATATATGTAAGAATTGTTTTCGACTGGATGGTAGAGAAAGGATTGTATTTGGCAGGTTTCGCAGTCACTTATTAAAAGAAAATGCTCTTTTTTCTGTTCGAACTTTCGAGATTTATTATCTCTTTTTCAGGAACTCTGAATTGACAATGATATTGATTAGTAATGTTACAGATATAAAATTGTTCGTACTTACGAATTGTGAGATTATAAAACAGCTAAACAATACAATGCGTTGAAGTTAATAGGTGAGTACATGAAAGGTAGGCAACAAAAAGTATGTATAGGTGATGCTTGTTCAGAATTCCTAAACCTTACTTCTGGAGTACCGCAGGGCTCTATACTTGGTCCTCTATTGTTTTCCTTGTATACATCTCAACTTCTCTCTAAGCTTCAATTGTGTCAAGCCCATTTATATGCTGATGACACCCAGTTGTACTACAGCTTCCCGGTTGAAACAACTGATAATGCAATGGAACTAGTCAATGTAGATTTGAATAGATTTGTTGAGGCAGCTACCGAGCACTGTTTATGTATCAATTCAAATAAATCGAATGTTCTGATATTTGGTCCAAAAAAGGACCGAGAAGCGGTTAGTCAATGTATGGATATACATATTCTGGAAGAATCTCTATCAATTGTAGATGAAGCGAAAAATCTAGGTGTAGTGATGGATACCAATTTGAGATTTGAAAAGTATATAAATACATTGATACAACGAGCTTACGCCACTCTTAAAATGATTTATGGTAACAGGCAGTTTCTGCCATTTCAAGTGAAGAACTCCTTATGTGACTCCATCATCTTGTCTGTATTCAATTATGCCGATGTACTCTACGGCCCAAATTTAACGACATACTACAAAAAAAAGATTCAAAAAGTACAAAATTCCTGCTTAAGATTGATTTATGGAATCCGTAGACCGCAAAGAACGTCATATAAACTCCAGGAAATTGGTTGGTTGAATATGGAAAACAGAAGGGTACATCATGCATTATGTTTCTTTCACAACATACTTTTGACAAAAACACCAGCTTATCTCTATAACAAAATCACATATCGTACGGATATACATAATCTGAACATTAGACATAAAGGTAGGCTCACAATCCCTGCTTTTAGAACTGAATTATTCAGACGGTCCTTTAAGTATCAAATTTTCGAACTATACAACTGGTTACCAGATAACTTCAAAGCTCTTCATCCAAATAGATACAAATTAACTACTAAAAACTATTTGTTCAATTCTCAGAGCTGAATATATTTACTAAAAACTGTTTGTTTATTTCTCAGAGGAGAATACTTGATTTTGCATTTCTCAGATTGAAATTATTCAAATTTCACAAACAACATGTTGAATTGTAAATGATAGGTTTGTTTATATTTTTTTCTTTTGTCTATCAATCCATTTCTCTCTTTTAGGGGTTAAGTGGAAGAACATTGTCTGCAAGTGTTTGATTTGCAGAAAATGAACTTCGCCCTTTATTTCCTAATATTTCATATCTGTCAATTTTTATGTAATTATACTGTACACATATGGAAATAATAAAGACGATACTATTATTATTATTATTATTATACAGTATAAAATCGAGGAAATTCTTCATTCTTGCACGGCTTATTGTAAAAAACATTGAATTAAGTCTATCAGATTCAGATAAAAAACTCAGCAGATCATTAAAAACATAAACAATCATGTGACAGGAACGTCTGTCACTCTTCATACTGATGTTGTACAGTGACTTTCGACATCTTACAGTAATACCAATTGTTTTGGGAGGCACTGGGTCTATCGTCAGTTGTTGGAAGTTAGTGTGTTATATGAGTTTGGTGATTATTGGTTGTAGATTTGTGTAGTAAATATGTGTGAATAATGTTAAGTCCTTCTATGTCTTTTTTAGAGTTTACTGCCAGTGGTTGTCTCAATATGTTGGTCATTCTAGGATAATTCTTTTGTGTGTGTTTGTTTCTTTATCTAATATTTTGACGTTTTCATATGAAAAACTGTGATCGTTATCCCAAACGTGTTTAACCAAAGTACATGTTTGTTCATCATTTCTCGCATCACTTTTAAGTGAGGTGATTCTATCTTTGAGGCATCTGCTGGTTTGCCCTATGTATTCTTTGTCACAATTGGCACAGGGAATGGAATAGACCACGTTCGACAGATGTAATAGTTGATCTTCGTCTTTTAATTTGGAGAAAAATTGTTGGATGTCTCATAATTCCTGAAGGCTGATTTAATATCATCATATTCATGAATTATTTCTTTTAATTTGTATGATAGATTTCCTAGGTAAGGTAATGAATAGTAGAAAGTGGGTTTGTTCATGGGTACTCGATTATTGGTGGTGTTTGTATCTCTTGAAGCTGAATGTGTGGAGGATCTGTGGAATAGTAGATGATTCAATAATTTGGCGGGGTAACCACTGTTGTTGAATAATGTTGCTAGTTTTTTCAGGTTTTAAACCGACGAAACCAAAAAGGAGGAGGTTCTCTATTCGACGCGTATATGTTTTTTTTATGTATGACCACGCATAACTTTTTACCGAAGAGTCCGATTCCGATGATTCTTCTCTCATTGGATAGGGTGTAATTCGAAGTTGGTCCCAGTTGAATTTGAACAAAAAAATCCATCCCTAAGGGTAGAAAAATTAAGGATATTGATCGTTAACCCTCTGAATTTTGGTTTGTTAACCGATTCTATCAGGCATAACTTTGTAGTGGGTTTTCCGATTTGGATGATTCATTCTTCATTAGATAGGGTATACCTCATAGTTGATCATATTCTAATTTGGAATGGAATAATCCACCCCTATGGATAGAAAGATAGGGGATGATTGATTTCTCACTTGTGAACATTGGCACACATATGTAGTTGACATTGACAGATCCTTCCACATCCGTCACAATCATTACATTCTATGATGGATGGAATTATATACAAAGTGATGGAATCAACTAATCACAACTTTCAAAAATAATGTATAATATATAACAATAAATAGTTAAAGTAGATAAACATATTATTTAACAGTTAGTAGTTGAAGTAAGCTAGGTAGGTAGTAATTAGTAGATTTCAGCCCCAAAAAATTAAAAAATAAAAAAAAAAATAAAAAAAATTAAACCGACGAAAAAATCAACTGAAAAGCAAAAAATAAAATAAACCTTCTTCGTCTTAATGATAATTGAGCTCCTAAACTAATGTGAGTAACTAATTTTGAGTCGGCGCCAAACAAACTAGCAATTGAATTAGGTAAAGCGTAAAATGATGGCAGGGAGATGCATAGCGGCGTTTAGATTTCTTCTTCTAAGTAATATAAGGATCTTCGATAATTATTTGTTTGGCGCCGAATCAAAATGAGTTACTCACATTAGTTTAGGAGCTCAATTATCATTAAGACTAAGAAGGTTTATTTAATTTTTTTCTTTTCAGTTGATTTTTTCGTCGATTTAATTTTTTGTTAAAAAGTTTTTATGTTCTCCCAAAGTTGTATGAGTGGTCTTTATGACTTTATATTTCATGGCTAATACCAAGTTAATCTTCTGTTGTTTTTGGTGGAATGATTCATAATGTAGGAATCTGCCAGAAGAGCCTGGTTTTGTATACCAGGTGGTGATTAACTTATTATAATCTCATCTTATTAATTTTGTATCTGAAAAGGGTGCGCTGAAGCTTCTTCTATGGTGGAAAATATAAATTGGTTGTAGTTGTTTATATATATATATATATATATATATATATATATATATATATATATATATATATATATAACAGTGTGTCTCACTTCTCATGGTATCACCCCCGTATTTTCCGTAATTATTGGAGTAGAATTCTGTAATTTTCACGATCGTTAGATATACAGAGAATGAGTCAAAATCTCTTCTGGGGTTGATCTGAGTGACTTACACTGCGCGTCAGGAGCGATGGATATACCGATTTTTGCGAAGAATAATATGAGGGGGCAAGATCGGCTCAACATTTTTACGGATTCGTGATCAGGAAATCACTTTAGGACCAATCCATATTTCCGCTGAAAAAATTTTCAGTTCTGAATAATTCGAATTTATCTCATTTCCTATGGAAACGCCCCCGTATCTTCCGTAATTATTGCAGTAGACGTCTGTATTTCTCACGATCGTTAGATATACTAAGAATAAGTCTGAATCTCCTCTAAAATTAATCTGAGTGATAAACACTGCGCGCCAGGGGCGATTAATTTATTGATTTTTGAGAAAAATAATAGAATGGGGGCAAGATAGACTCAAAATTATAAGGGATTCGTGACCAGGACATAAAATTTAGTACTGATCCATATTTCCGTTGAAAAAATTTCGATTCTGAAAAATTCATATTTGTCTCACTTCCTATGGAAACGCTGCCGTTTCATCTTCTGTTATTATTGGAGTAGAATTTTGTATTTTTCACGATCGTTAGATATACCGTGGATGAGTCTAAATCTCTCCACAGGTCAATCTGAGTGATAAACTGCGCGGTAGGGGCGATGGATATATTGATTATTGCTAAATATAAGGAGACAAGATAGGCACAAAATTCTTACGCATTCGTGATCAGGACATCAACGTTAGTACCATTCCATATTTTCGCTAAAAAAATTTCAGTTCTGAAAAATCCGAATTTGTTCCACTCATCATGGAAACACGCCCGTATCTTCCATAATGATTGAAGTAGAATTCTGAAATTTCCACGATCAATAGTGATGCTAGGGATGATAATTGTTCATTTACGTAACAATTGAACAAACTTTGCTTGGCTTGGCATTTTTTTATGGAACAAACAATAACAAACTGTTTATTTTTTTTTTGTAATTTTTCTAGAAAATTCCAAAAAAATCACAAACAATTTTTTTCAACAGTTTGTCGTATAGGTATGGTTGGTTGGTTGGTTGGTTGGTTTGAGGCTGACGAGCCAGAGACAGGGTTGGCACTGCGACCAGCTGGGGTCTATTGTATCACTCTGTCGTCAGTGGTTCCTCATTCAAACAGGTTTGTGCCTTTAATTAGGTTAAGAAGCCTGTTGATAAGGTTCTTCGGATTCATGCCTGTTTCCGGGCTGATCTCTCCAAAGGTTCTGTGTCGCCTACTACTTAGGGCGTCACAGTCGAATATGATATGAGAGGCTGTTTCCTCCTCTTCATCACACACCCTACACTCCACGGTTTCCCTGCGTACTCCCATGGTGTTTAGGTGTTTTCTTAGGCCGCAGTGTCCAGTCAACAGACCTATTATTATACGAGCCTTCGTTCTGTTCAGGTTCAGAAGGTCAGCCGTCAGGGTCCGGTTTGGATGCCCTACCATGACTTTGCTGTGTATTTGCCCGACAGTTTGATCCCAATATTGTTGGTGTCTTCTTTTTATCCACTCGTCGATCAGGGTCCTGCATCGGTTTTTGCTAATCCCGTGTGCAGGTTCTGGCCCTGTGAATAGCGTTTGCTTGTCTAGCTAGCTGGTCCGCTTTGACGTTGCCTTCAATGCCTCTATGACCTGGCACCCACATCAAGGTGACCTTGTTGTGTTTTGCCAGCTCGATGAGGTTCTGGAGGCAGTCCCAGACCAGTTTGGACTTTATCTGTGTAGAGTTGAGTGCTTTGATAGCACTTTGACAGTCAGATAGAATGTAGATGTGTTTTTTCCTATAACCACTTTCTAGATTCTTCTGAATGCATACCATGATAGCATGTGTTTCAGCTTGGAATATCGTGGAGCATTTACCAAGTGGTATTATGTAATCCCTTCTTGGCCTTACCCCATGTATTCCTGCTCCCGTTCCTTCAACTGTCTTTGAACCGTCTGTATACCAGACTATGTCCGCAGTTGATTGTGATTCTATACTCGGGGCCCATCCAGATTCATCAATTCGTGTTTCGAATGGTTTTTCGAATGAGTATAGGGGTTGCATGTAATCTGAATAGGTATGGTTATTTTTATTATTTTTTGTACTATTCGAAAAATATAATGCCAATCAAAGTTTGTTTAATTGTTAAGTAAATAAACAATTACATTATTCATAAGAAAATAGTCTTATTAGATAGAGAAGAACCAATTACTAATAAAAGAAATATAAATAGATTATTTAAAAATAAAAAAAAAAAATTAAAAAAAAAACTGATAATATTGTGAAATATCAATAAAAAAACAATATTTACTCGATTTCTCATATTTTGTTAACTTTAGAAATTCATAATTAACATAATAATAATTTTTTAAACAATTTTATAGCGTGATATTATTAAGTAAAAATGTGAAATGTGCTCCAGAAAGCAAAAAAATTATGGAGTCATTCTGTGAACAATTCAGTTTTTAATAAAATCAGCGATTCCAAAAAAACAACTTTATTAACAATAGCCTCACATTATCAAAATTCAATAAAAAAAAATTTTCTAACGAAATTAAATTTTTTCAGGTATGCAGATGATGTCATGATCTGCTTATAGAGCTGGGAAAAGAAATATGATTCGAAAGAATATATTCATTTAGAACGTTCACCTGTAACCTATTGAAATTCAGTATTCAAATATAACTTCGTATTACGTAAAAATTATTCTATCCTAACGAATATTGAACTCGATGAAATCAGACATTTTTAAAAATAATTTCATGTAACTATGCGTGAGACTAATTTATTTATAAACCACATGTGGAAGGCCCTGAAGTTGAAACCAGGGTTCACAAACATGGATGTACCATTAAAATAGTATCTAATTATGAGTTCATCAGAAAAATAGATTCTCTATTTATAAACGACCCTAGCTAAGAAGTCATACGGCTGCATAGACAATGTAATAATTATATTTAAAAATAACACGAAGCCAATTGGTCATCATACAGTCGGTTATAGTTTCTCTATATGTGGTAAAACGAGGATATATAAAGAGTTGGAACAATTCCATTCGGTATTCCATTCGGGTATTCATTACAAGTCAGTATGTAATTTAAATTGCTCCTTTTGATCAGATAATGTTTTAGTCAAATAGATAAAGACTTTTCTACTTCAAGTTAATCAGATGCAACCAAGTTTCAAGGCACCAGTCAATAGAACTCACACCGATGAGTTTCTAAAAGTATTTGCATACATTGATATGTAATTAGAAGAATTCATCCGACTCCATCATTGTTCCAGTAGTAAATCAAATTAATAAATTACTTATCGGGATTTCTCCAGATTAAATAACGGAATTGATTTTAGTGAAGTGAACATCGTGTCTATTACAGGGTGAGACTATATATTTTTTCTCTTTGATTTATTGGGTACCAGGCTTTATAAAATGTACATTTTTCCTCATTCATACTTTAAATTCATTGAAGTGTAATTCAATTACTTTGATAAATATTTATTATTTCATCAGATTCTGATAGTGGCTTGTTTCAGAAATATGTATAAAATGATTAATACTATCCATTGATTTTTATTGAAAATTTTGCTATTATGTTTTAAAGTCCTACAACATACTAAAGATGTTGTCCATTGAAGAAAAACAATTACAATGTTAATTGTTTTAATCCAGAGAATTGATTTAATTATTTTAGATTTGTGAACTTTGATAAATACAATTTTACAATATACTGATAACAGAAATAAGTATTAGAATATATTACTATGATTGATTTATCTATCTTTGAATAAAATATATTGTTCATGCCTCAAAATTATAAAACTGTGTAATTGATATGATTTGATTATTGCTATGATTTTATTGCTATTTTTACATTCATATTTTCTGGTGAATTTATATACAATGGGTTTATACGATTTGTTGATTAATGTTTTGTGTATTGTTTCGAATATTGATTTTAATTATATCTTTTAAATATACAACCATATTATTATTTCATCTGTTTTGATAGCTTGAGGTATGACTGAGTACATAGATTAAACGAACCTCGATCATATATTTGAAGGAATTACTTGGATTTGACCGCTCTCTAAGTACATTCTTTGTGTCAATGTTTAGTTGCACAAACTTCAGTATAGAACCTCTAATGACTTTTTGTAAGACACACTCTTGTACTGTCAATAGTGTGAAAAAGATTTAGTATTGAGTAGAGTGCATACAAATAATACCAGTATAGTTAGACATCAATTGATGGTATTTGTAAAATCCTTCTATTGGATTTTCTAGAGTGTTTCTTCAATAAAGGTTACTGTGAGGTTCAACAAACACTTGGGTTTTCGGAGTGGTGTGGGTATTCATAACACTCTGTATATACTCAGGTTTTAACAATAACTGGTCAGTGGTGGGGTCTTTAGAGTCTCCCCATATATCAGGTTATAACAAATGGTGTCAGCGTGTGTGGGGTTTGATCTATGGAAAACAATGCAAAAATAAGCATTTATACAAAGTCAAAATCTCGAGTGTTCAGAACTGGTGAAAATTTTCTGATTTTTTTTATTATTTTGAATTTGGAATTAACTGTTTTGGAAGTAATAAATATTGTCAAGAAAGCATTGGCAATTTATAAGAGAAAAGAAAAGTAATTTATACAGGGTTAATCGTGAAAAAAAAAGTATTTTCTGATTATTATTGAAATTTGGTGCATATAAAATTTAAATATGACACCTCCACTAGAAACTCCCTCAACGACTAGTCAGGTGCTTCCTGTGTTACAAATTGAACCAAATATCGCTATTACTTTGGACAATGTACCTATATATAATGGGCAAACGAAAATTAAAGATTTTATTCGGATCATAGATGATTGTGCTATTCTGGGAAAATGGAATGATTTGAAATAGTGTCAATAGTGCGATTAAAATATACGAGGGATAGCGAAACAATTAATAGACGCAGATAGTAAATTACGAACTACTGGAAGTTGGGATGAGTTAAAAGAAAGGGTTACAGGAACAATTTGGTATAACAAAAATTCCAGGACAAGATAAAAGAGAGTTATTAGAATGCCGTCAGAGAAAAGATGAAACATGCCGCCAGTATTTGGCACGATTAAAAGTTTGTGCTGCCAAAATTTTAATACTCACGGGAAATGACACTGTAGATAGAGTTATTTTACACAGACATGAGCAGGATATTATTACACAATTTGCATTAGGATTACTTGATCCGTGGGAAAAAAGAGTTTTATCTGCCAGTCCTGATACATTAAAAGAGGCTATTGAATTCGCTGAGAAAAGAGGAAATAATTGAAAGTTTGACAAAACCGACAGATAGAAGTTTCCAGGAATTTTAATTCAAATTCGCAAAAATACTAATGTAGTAGTTTGTCATTATTGCCAAAACCGGGACATACATAAGAGATTGCAGAATGAAAAATGGTAATTTGAATCAAGAAATGCAATAATATGTCAGTATTGTCAAACCCGGACATAATATAAGAGATTGTAGAATGAAAAAATGGGAATTTGCAAAATAGGAGCCTAATTACATAGTCAGCATTGTCAGAAATCTGGGCATGATATTTAGAAATTGCCGAATGAAGAATAAAACCTGTTTCGGTGCAATGAACAAGGGCAATGTCATTTGATTGTCAAAATGGTACGAGACAAACGTTATGAAAATAGGAGGGATTTAAACGATCATCCGGTTCTCGATCCGTCTTTGTCGAGAACCGCAAACAATCGTCAATAAATCAAAACGAAAGACATAGTGAGGCCAAATCAAACGATACTTACTTCTATAGGAAGCTCAAAGAAATGTTATTATGTTAGAGATTGCAGGAATTTTTCGAACTATTCTAATTGATACCGGTGCTGAAGTATCGTTGGCCCATTTAAGCATTACACGCGGTATGAAAATTAATTATGAAGTTAAATATTCATTGAAGGACGTCCAAGGAAATGTCATACCATATATAGGATCAGTAATTTTACCCATTCAATTGAATGAAAGAACGCAAATTGAACATGAATTTATTATTATTGATGCCAATCATTTGAGTACCGAAGTGATTTTGGGACTGGATTTTTTACAAGAACATCAGGTTAAATTAGATTGGAAAGCAAATAAAATGTTTTTGAGAAATGAAATTATTGACCTTCATACGGAACCGAAAAATATATATCAGACAGAAAATGATAAAGAAAACTTACGTGGAAAAGAAAATTGAAGATATGGAAAGGAGAAATTGGTATGAATAAGAGTTTGTTAGAATTAACCACTACAGTCCAAGGGATGGATGGAAGGAAATTCCGAAGACAAGCTAGGTTCACCATGGGAGTGCAGCCCAGAACAAATAGCAGAGTAATTGAAATGGATTTTCATCCTGAGACGAGGCCCGGCTCGAAAGAAAATTATGTGGAAAATTCAGGAAGTAGGATCAAAAGAAGGCTATGTTTAGAAGAAGAAAATACAGTTGAGAAAGAGAGAAATTGCGAAAACGAAGGAAAAATAATCGTAAGAAATTGTCCAGAAAGAAGAAAAATAATAGGAAAATAGAAACAGGTGTTACTGGTCAGAATGTGTACCAGAGAGAAGGAAAATTTCAAAGCTTGAAAATAGGCAGAAAAATTAATTCAGAAGAGAATGGGCTAGGTAACGGGAAACCGAGCATCCTTATTAGAAGGATTAAATTGCAAGATAGTGCTATGATTTTGAAGGACATTCAAGGTGAAGGAGCCAGTTTATACAAGTATGACATACCTTCCACCGTACAATGGAAAATCAATGAACTCGGAAGAAAGTCTCAAAAGGAAGCACGAAGTCTGCAAAAGGAATCTGAAGAGTGGATTATTTTCATGTAATGAAAATCTACCCCTAAAAAATATGGTAGCATGTCACGGAAAAGCGAGAAACCTTGGCGAGAAAATAAATTGTTAAAGAAAATACAAATTTGAGAGAAATTGAAGTACTATACAGGGTGAAAGGAACCTGTCAGAGCAGGAAAAGTATAAATAAAAGGGATATGAAGTGAAGAATTCTAAAACACCTACTGAGTGTACAGAAATTAGGGAGCTAAAAGGAATAAAATGACAGAAAAGGAAGTCGAAGAAGAAATTTTCAAAACACCTACAGAGGTACGAAAAATATGAGGAAATTGAGAATACGAGGATGAGGATGAAATTTTCGAAACACCTACAGAGTGTTCGAAAATATGGGAAAAAGTCAGGAAATAATGAGAAAACTCATGATACTTATACAGAGGTCGGAAATTATGGAAGATAACGAGTCATGTAGTTCAAGAAAAATTATTAAAGTAGATGAGAGGAAATTTTCGAAGGATAGTTTAATAGAAAAGAAAATTGCCTAAGGGAGAACCTTTTTCTGCCAAGATGTTGAGTCGAAAAATATCTCGGAAAAGACGGAAAACGAAAAAGTACCATTCCTACTAAAAAATTACGAGACAGGATTTATTTGTCTAAGGACATGATCTTGCCTCCCAGGACTATGACTGTTGTTTGGCTAACCAAAAAAATTTTGCCGTCCGATAATGTGGTTATTGAAGATAATGAAGCCATAATGGATTAGTAGTAGCGATCGATAGGTAAGAATAGGAAGGATATTCCTATACAATAAAATGTTTTAAAAGAACTTTATTGATACCCAGAAAAAATGTGATTGCCAACGTTTGCAGCAGACACAGATGAGGAAAAGAAAGTGATTGTAAAAAAAAAGATTAGACGAATAGAAATTCAGGATGAAAATAATTTTGCAACAATTGCATTTGGATGATCCAAAGGACATTGGTCAAATTAAATTGGCGGAACTTATAAAAAAATATATAGATATATTAAAAGCACCTAGTCAGAAATTGAGTAGTACCCATTTAGTGAAACTAGAATAATCAGGAAGATGTTCTTCCCATTACCAAGAGGCCTTATAAATTCCATTTCAAGAGACGAAGCAATGGATAAAGAAATCAAGGAATTATTAGAAAATGATATAATAGTAGAATCTCCAGTCCATGGAGTTTCCCAGCAATCTTAATTGAAAAAAATTGCATCCAGGTGAAGAGCCACAATTTAGGTTATGTATCGACTATAGAGAATTGAATGCTATTACAAAACGGATTTTTATCCTTTACCTCATTTGCAAGACACTTTGGAGAGATTAAATGGTACAGAATTATACAGTGTGATGGATTTAGCAAGTGGATATTTCCAAATCGAGTTAGATGAACGTGACCGAGAAAAAGTGCTTTTCTACCCAAATGGACATTACGAATTTAAAAAATGCCCCAGGGTTTGAAGAACTCCCAGCCAGCTTTCAGAGGTTTATGACCCTTACTTTCGCTGATATTACTGGAAAAGAATGCCTAGTATACCTAGATGACATCATAGTATTCAGTGGTCCCAATGTTGATGAGCACCTAGATAGATTGCGTCATGTATTCGATAAAATGAGAGACAGCAATTTAAAATTCAAGCCAACTAAATGTCATTTCATGAAACCCAAGCCAATTACTTAGGGCACATTGTTTCTGGAAAAGGATGTCAAACAGATCCTGAAAAAACTCAAGTAGTTAAAATTACCCCCAACCTAAATGTGTGAGAGAAATAAGAGCTTTTCTTGGATTGTGGGCTTTTACAGAAAGTTTGTCAAATTTTCAAAACTTTCACAACCGCTCATCAAATTAACTAAGAAAGATGTGAAATTTATTTGGGAGCTGAACAGCAGCAAGCATTTGACACCTTAAAAGAAGCTTTAATAACACCGCCTATTTTGAAATACCCGGGTTTTTTCAAGACCTTTATAGTTACCACTGATGCGAGTGCATCCGCCATTTCCAGAATTTTAAGTAAAAGATTACTCAGGATTTGAACACCTATATGCTATTCTAGTAGAACACTGAATGCAGCTGAAACTCGTTATTCTACTATTGAGAGAGAATGCCTAGCAGTAATTTGGGCAGTAAAGAAATATAGATGTTATTTAATGGCACTCATTTTACTATTATTACTGATCATCGTCCATTAATATACTTATTATCGATTAAGATCTAGTAGTCGATTAGAATGGGAATGACCTTGTTGGAATATTCGTTTACTATCAAATATCGTAGGGAAAAGACAACAGCAACTCTGACGCGCTTACTCGTTTACGAGTGTCTGAAAGATGAACCAGTAAGTGATAAAAAAAACTCATGTTAGACAAATATGTGCTATAAATAAAGAGGTGGAAATTATAGAACCTATTAAAGATACAGTATGAGTTTAGAAGACATTCAGCAGTTACAGAAAAATGACCATAAAATCTCTGAAATAATTGATTCATTATCCGAAGATGATTCAAATTTTATGTAAACAATCAGGTGTTATATATCAAGAGAAAGGCTGACGAACGGAAGGATAAAATATACGCACCTCAAGTTATGAGAAAACAAATATTGAATTTATACCATGATAATATATTTTTTTGTCATGGGGGTCAACAAAAAACATTATGGGCCATACAAAAGGAATTTTTTTGGCCGAATATGCGAAAAGACGTGGAAAATTATATAAATAATTGCCATTCATGTAATATACATAAATCTTCTAGAAGTAAGCCGACAGAATTACAGAGGATGCCAATACCAGAGACCGTATTTGAATTGGTAGCCATATAGATATAGTAGGCCTTTGAATACTACATATAAAGGTAACAAATATATTCTCACTATAATTGATCACCTAACTAGATATGCAGAAGCCATTCCCAAATTCCAAATATAACTGTAGAAACTGTGGCAAAAAAGCTTTGTAGAAAATATTATTGTGAGATATGGAGCCCCGAGATATTTACTGAGTGATCGTGGTTCCCAATTTTTTATCAGCGTTATTTTTTGGAAATTTTACCCTCTTGAAAATTAAAAAACTAAACACTACAGCTTATCATCCAGCTACGAATGGAGTATTAGAACGTTTTCATGGACATTTGAAACCACTCTATCACCTTAGTGACAGAACATAAGTCTGAATGGGATGACCAACTACCTTTTGCGTTCTAGCAATTAGAAATCAAATACATACTTCGACCAGAGAAAGTCCATTTTTTAATGTATGGCAGGATATGATATTGCCCCATCAAATTACATTGCAGCCACCCCGTATAAGATATGATACATGAAGATTATGCTTCTGAAATGCTGCAAAGAATCAACTGGCACATTCAAACGCTAGAAAATTGTTAGAAATTTCGGCACCCCTTTAAACAAGAAAGAAAACAAGAAAAAAAAAATTAAGAGAATTCGCAATAGGATCTCTAGTATATCTAAAAACTCCACCGAAAGTTTCAGCCCGAAAGCACTTTCCCAAGACTCTTTACCAAAATACGATGGACCCTACAGGGTGTTGAAAAGTTATCCCAAATTTTGAAATACAATTAGTGGAAAAATCAAGAAACAGGTAGTTCACGCAAATAGACTGAAGCCATATAAAGGTGAAGATTTATATAAGAAGAAAGAAAAAGTTGAAGATGATACCAAAAAACTGAAAATAGCTGAAAAAGGAACCAAACGATGACGAAACGTCGGAACTTGCTTATGTATTAACTCCTGAAGAGTTTGAAAAGCAGTCAAAATTTCATAAGGCCGAAGCTCAAGGTAATATTAAAGAAAAAACGAATGGTACCGAAAATAAGGGTGAAATTATTAAAAACGATTAGTAAAAAGAATTAAACCCCGTGGAAGGTTTAGAAATTAATACTGAAGTTCAAAAAACGAATGGTACCGAAAATAAGAGTGGAATTATTACTAACGATGAGTTAAAAATTAAAACTAATATAGAGTCCTCTGACAGTGAGAAGGATGATAGAAATTCACTTGTAACACATAGATATCCTACTAGGTCGAAAGGTCCAATAGAATACTTTTCTTTAGATATGTAAGTTTAATCAAAAATAGAGTAAATGAAAAAAAAAAGAGATCAGAAACTAAAGATATATGGTTGTTTGGAAAAAGGTAACTAAGGAATTAAAATTTTAGCAATAAAGAATCTGAATATAGCAAATTAGATGTAACGTAAGTAAACTCAAAAAGGTAATCGAATTTGAGGTTAATAGTAGCATAAGAATGAAAAAAATAAAAAAATGAATATTTTCATAAAGAATTAAGGTAGATAAATTATTATAAATGAGTAAAGAATGAATGAAAATTTATTTAGGCCTGTTACGCAGTATTGACAAGAGTTGAAATAACTGCAACTACAAATTGCAGAAATCGCCCTGTATTTAGCAAACCGAATTGTTTGGAATTATAGTGTTTAAATATTTTGTCAACTAAACACTTGTGAACGTTAGCAGGTGGAACAGATGTGGTTTATTTTAAGATTCGAGGGTTAAATGCCTTTTTAGACTTGAGAAATCTATTAACCAGTGGCTTCCTGATATGTAGTCAGATAGCTGAACATTTTTGGAATTGGAGCATAATTGCAGAAACCCGTATTGAAAATTGTTTTACATTATTAAAATGTAATACGCCAAAAAGGCATTCGTTCATAGAAAAAATCATCAACATATAAAAAGAATGATATAGAAGCTGATGCCTTCACAGAAGATGTTATGGAAGAGAAAAATTCTGATGAGATAATTGATCATAGCTCTCATATAAACTATGACTCAGAAAAAGTTAACAAGGAAAACTTAGTTGTATGGAAGAGAAAGACTTATGAAACTCTACATTAAAATATATATCAAATGTAAAAATAAAAATGAAAGGTGCGAGAACTTTGTGAAATAATAAGTGAACGCTGTAATAACCAATAAAAAAAGATCAGAGACTTTAGCATTACCGGAAAAAAATTAGTGAATCGGAACAATATGCGCGAAATTGACTCAGTTAAAATTAATTGATAAACATATGTGTATAAATTAAATTACCTGTTTCAAGTAAATAGCCATGGACATGGTGTTTGAAGTATTCCAGTGCATTCGAAGAATTTTGGTACCAGGAAGCAGTTATTGTTGAAGTCTGTCAACAATTTGATGACTGATGTGAATTTGGGGAAGTTTGGTATCCACCAAACTGATGACAGCTCATTTAGCCTACAGCATTTTGTATTTTAACAAATACCAGGCTGAATATATCAAGTTATTAGCCACCAGAGGGATAGAAGACTGCGATTGTATCCATTATATGGTGGAAGGAAACAAAGCACTGTTTCTAACACTAAACGATACACAATATTCACAAAAACTAGCACTCGAATTTCCGACTGCGATATATGTAGCGAAGTTGAAGGGCCGACCGACTACCTAACAGATGGGCAGCCACTACGAACTACCCGCTATTTCTCCATCAAAACATTCCAGATTTCCATGATCGACACAAAAATCAAATCTTTTCATGGGTTCTAGTTAAAGGTTTCCAGATGTTGAGAACCGTGAAGATTTCGAGTATCAGGTCAATCCATAGGCGGCGACAATCAGCAGAGAGGGTTTATATCGCATTAAGTATTGATTGCTGGTAATGATTATTATTGATGTTTTTATACACAAAAATGATTGTAATTGCATGTTAGGTTAAGTAAATCTTAAACTTTTAGTATACTTTTGAACCATGGAAATTGATGGTCATTTTATTATTGATATGGATGATATTTCCATATGATTACTGTATGTGCATGATAGTTAAGAAAATTCAGATGTTTTTAAAAAAAAAAATAATAGAAACTGATGATATTATTATCGAAATTTAAAATTATGAAAAATTTGAGGCTAGATGTGACTAACAGAATTAAGCAGAAAAGGAAACTATTTAACCTATAGATTGAATATCTATAATAATTGTATTATACTAAATGATTAAGTGTTAAAATTAATCATTTAGCTTGAGAATGGGGAGGAATGTCATGATCTGCTTATAGAGCTTGGAAAAGAAATATGATTCGAAAGAATATATTCATTTAGAACGTTCACCTGTAACCTATTGAAATTCAGTATTCAAATATAACTTCGTATTACGTAAAAATTATTCTATCCTAACGAATATTGAACTCGATGAAATCAGACATTTTTAAAAATAATTTCATGTAACTATGCGTGAGACTAATTTATTTATAAACCACATGTGGAAGGCCCTGAAGTTGAAACCAGGGTTCACAAACATGGATGTACCATTAAAATAGTATCTAATTATGAGTTCATCAGAAAAATAGATTCTCTATTTATAAACGACCCTAGCTAAGAAGTCATACGGCTGCATAGACAATGTAATAATTATATTTAAAAATAACACGAAGCCAATTGGTCATCATACAGTCGGTTATAGTTTCTCTATATGTGGTAAAACGAGGATATATAAAGAGTTGGAACAATTCCATTCGGTATTCCATTCGGGTATTCATTACAAGTCAGTATGTAATTTAAATTGCTCCTTTTGATCAGATAATGTTTTAGTCAAATAGATAAAGACTTTTCTACTTCAAGTTAATCAGATGCAACCAAGTTTCAAGGCACCAGTCAATAGAACTCACACCGATGAGTTTCTAAAAGTATTTGCATACATTGATATGTAATTAGAAGAATTCATCCGACTCCATCATTGTTCCAGTAGTAAATCAAATTAATAAATTACTTATCGGGATTTCTCCAGATTAAATAACGGAATTGATTTTAGTGAAGTGAACATCGTGTCTATTACAGGGTGAGACTATATATTTTTTCTCTTTGATTTATTGGGTACCAGACTTTATAAAATGTACATTTTTCCTCATTCATACTTTAAATTCATTGAAGTGTAATTCAATTACTTTGATAAATATTTATTATTTCATCAGATTCTGATAGTGGCTTGTTTCAGAAATATGTATAAAATGATTAATACTATCCATTGATTTTTATTGAAAATTTTGCTATTATGTTTTAAAGTCCTACAACATACTAAAGATGTTGTCCATTGAAGAAAAACAATTACAATGTTAATTGTTTTAATCCAGAGAATTGATTTAATATTTTAGATTTGTGAACTTTGATAAATACAATTTTACAATATACTGATAACCAGGAAATAAGTATTAGAATATATTACTATGATTGATTTATCTATCTTTGAATAAAAATATATTGTTCATGCCTCAAAATTATAAAACTGTGTAATTGATATGATTTGATTATTGCTATGATTTTATTGCTATTTTTACATTCATATTTTCTGGTGAATTTATATACAATGGGTTTATACGATTTGTTGATTAATGTTTTGTGTATTGTTTCGAATATTGATTTTAATTATATCTTTTAAATTACAACCATATTATTATTTCATCTGTTTTGATAGCTTGAGGTATGACTGAGTACATAGATTAAACGAACCTCGATCATATATTTGAAGGAATTACTTGGATTTGACCGCTCTCTAAGTACATTCTTTGTGTCAATGTTTAGTTGCACAAACTTCAGTATAGAACCTCTAATGACTTTTTGTAAGACACACTCTTGTACTGTCAATAGTGTGAAAAAGATTTAGTATTGAGTAGAGTGCATACAAATAATACCAGTATAGTTAGACATCAATTGATGGTATTTGTAAAATCCTTCTATTGGATTTTCTAGAGTGTTTCTTCAATAAAGGTTACTGTGAGGTTCAACAAACACTTGGGTTTTCGGAGTGGTGTGGGTATTCATAACACTCTGTATATACTCAGGTTTTAACAATAACTGGTCAGTGGTGGGGTCTTTAGAGTCTCCCCATATATCAGCTTATAACAATGATACTGTACTTTTTGAATTTTTAAATTCATATTTCATAGTATAAAATAAAATCTATGTGCATTGCTCTCTCGAGAGGTGCTGTTCTTCTGCATTAACGCCCACGCGGTGCCGTATTTTCAACGTTGAATTAAAGAACCTGTTTTTCATTTTCCCATTCATCGAAAGTTTTGATCTATTGCCAAAAAACTAAAAAAACATTTAAAAAAAAATTTAATAGCAAATTCTCATAGGCAGAATTTTTTTTAAAATAAGTCTTTCTCAGAATGACATCCCGAATCGAATGAGCCATCGTTCATATTTTCAGAAGACTTGGAAATATTTTTCGCAGGAAACTCACTTCTCGATTAGACTAATGAGAACCTGCCTAGCGACAATAGCGGCCGACGACGTTTTATATTTGAGTAAGATGTGGAGTGTCAATTCCATCGATTTAAACATTGTACTGTTTCTTGGGGGGGGTTACGGAATTCTTAAAATTTGTGATTTGGGTTTTGCCACATCTGAAATAAACCCACCATCCATGTGAAATGAGTCAATTTAGTTCAAGTTGAGTTGGGAACGTATATTGATTATTTGTATCGATATGAAAGATACCATGCAAACCACTTTATTTCCGTTCTATTACGATGTATGATAACCAGCTCGAATTTTCCCAGGTGGGATATATATCACCTTCATCACGACAGGAAATTTCATCTTCCTCAAGGAATTTATTTCATACAGGTGAATATTAAGAGCGTTTTTCCGTATTTCCAATATCATCAAAGCCCATCATTTTCTTCAACCCACTAGGTCGATTCATCTCTTCAATATAGACACGTTTCGATTGATTTATTCGAAAAGCCAACTGAAAGTTGTTCGTTATTCCAGTCGAACATCTCCCTGTGTTTCAATTTCTCACTTCGTTCATGGATTCTCGTCAGTTGACTAGAGGGCAAGCCATTTTCTCTTAAATTAAATATAACCCAAATGTATATGCGTTATCATTAATATTGAATATAAGCTGAAAGGTTTTCATGAGCAAATTCAGTTATGCTCTCACATGTTTGTTGCCAATTACATTATGAATGACTATTTCCATGCTCATCTTTCTGTGGTAATATTTCATACTGGGCTTCATCGAGTAGAACACTCTCCACATTGAGACGGAAGTTTGGGATAGGTATTCCTACATGTCCTATTTTCCATAATGTACTTCAGGATATATATTATTGCTGGTATTTATTTACAAGAGGTTTCCTGGATTACTGACATCAATATTTTGAAAAAACTGAATTTGATCACGGAAAATTGATTACTCCAGCTTTATTGATTTCTTAAAATTTGTGATTCGAAGCTTCTATACATTTTGGCTTTATCCGTCATACCCATTCCAAATATATTTTTGAGATAGCATAACGGGAAGTGTTTTCTACTCGAAATAAAATACATATTTTCAAAGTTGTTAAATATTTCTGTCGTCCTTCGGAAAAAAAACTTTCTAATGTCAAACCAATATTGATTTCGCATGTAAAAAGAACAATAAATTAAGTTGATTCTTGAAAAAAAGGAAAGAACAAGGAGTATTCACATTAATTCATGGTTCTTGTACAATTAACATAGTTACATAGGTCAATCAGGAAGAATTCAACAAGCGAATATTAGAACACAGGAAGGGTTTCGTCAATTGTTAAATAAATTTTTTGCTGTTCACATCTTGACTGAAAAATATTGTTTTACTAAATAACTCCAAATAGCTATTCTCAAAAGTTCGAAAATGACTAAATCCAAAACGTCGGAATATTTGCTTTGTGACTAGATTAATTCAAATTGAACTGGTAATGGATATAGTCCCGCTCCACTTAATACTCTTTGAATTCGATCATCAACTGGAACAATATTAATAATCCTCATTATCATATATTCATTAACTTCAAATATTGATAGAAAGGATAGCCTATGTGAAGCCAAAACAATTGAACATGCGCCAAGAAATAAACACGTTTTTATCAAATACGCGATTTCGTTCATCCATCTCGTTCTAGTAGTCATTATTCCACATGAAAAAATGTTATAGTATGACAAGCTTATTTAATTTGTTGCAATTTCTGATTATGGTAATATAAGCACAGAATTGTGACATTTAATTTCACGTGTCCAGCTATCTGAGAGCCTGTCAAATTCAATTTTTTTTCCTTCTAGAAGAAAGTGAAAGAAAATTGGTCTTTCAGAAACGACTATGCTTCTTTCATATAGCGGTGCCTATGAGCAGCTCAGATTGATACGGGAAGTCGTGAATATCGTTATCTGTCAGTGAAATTTAGGAAGATTCTTCAACAAGTCCAAAATTTAAAAAATTTGAAGATATATTGAGCGCGAGGTTATTTTTGAGAAAAATTTTACCAAAAACAGAATAGATTCTTGTTGAAGAATTTGATGTGCACTTTTCAGCACTGAAAGAATAGTACTAGGGTAAACCTCCCAAGGTTTTTTTTATTTGAAATGAATATCACTCGCTTGTTTTTCGACATTCGCTTCAGTTGATAGTACTAAAATGAAGTTAGCTTTATTTTTTTAATATATATTCGTTCACTTTTATCCATCATTGAGAAGGTTTAAATAAATACTGCAAAAATATAAAGCATGTCAAAAAAATTAGTTATGGGACCCTTTTCTCAGCTATTGGACATGACAATTTTTTTTTATTGGACACTCAAGGAAACGGGCAAATGAGTACCTATTACCAATGAATAAATTAATAAAGAAGTGTCGAAGCTAGAAATACTTCATTTTATAACTATGACACATATGTGAATAACTTAATTGAACATTGATTTGTATTCCCGCTCGTAATTGTTGAAGAAATCGTCGATTTTACTTTTGTCAACGTCGATTTCATTATCATCAACTGTATCTTCTCTACCTCTATTGTTATTTTCATAACTAGTAATTTTCTGAATTTAATTTATTATTTTCGATATAACTTATTTGAATTATACTCCTGGCCCTTAATCCTACTACACATATTATCAATATCTTGTTCCCTTGTGTCTGTATCTGTTCTGGAGCTGTCGTGGTCTACATTTTCTGTCTCATGGCTTACTTCTTCATTTTCTTCTTCATAACACATATTGCACATGATACGATTTTCATCGTCTTCATCGGGTATGTGTTGTTGTTGTTTTTTGGGAATGCATCGACGATGATACTTTGTTTAACAATTATCACGAGTTAAATATTGACCTTTTAGTTTGAGTTTTTCACAGACATTTCACTTCGATATAATTTTCCTTTCCTCTCTGCTTTTTTCGTTTTTGTGACCGCTGCTTCCTCTCTTTTACATTTTCTTTGCAATTCATTCTTCTCTTCCCCTCCTCCTTTGAGAGCACGCTATTTTCCAAATATTCTTGGTAACTTCTGGATATTACTGTAAAGGAAACGCGCTATTTATTCCGTTTATTTTTTAGTTCTGATTTTCTGGTATTTCCAGATAGTCACCAATACTTCCGCCAAATGAAGTCAAAAATAGTGCACTAATAGCTTCACTGCTGTTTCGATGTACGATCATTGGATGTCTTCTATGGAATGCCTGAAATAAAAAAAACACTAATCACCAATCATTATCTTCATAAAAAATACCTTCAAACAAAAAAAGGCGGGTCTGTTCTTATTGAAAGGGTAAGGTCGACGATTTTCTAAGAGACATTTTTGAACACTACTCAATATTTCTAGTTCCTCTACCCATCTCGAATGTAGGGTTTTTGTTTAAAAATGTAGGTATTCAACATTGTAGTGTATAACATTACTAAATCCTCCTCTTTTGCAATGAGTATGGGGGATAATCCACATGTATCCTTTCAACCTGGATTCTTTATTTTGAATTCTAAGGTCGACTTGAGCATACCATATTTTTTCGCAGTAGCTCCTAAAGACGATTTTTGAGTTTAACCTCAACTATTGCTGCCTCCATCGGGTTGATATCAAAATCGTTTCTCTTTGGCATCCTACCCAGTACCTAGGTACCTATTGAAAAGAAATTACAATAAAGGTAATAAAATATGTAAGTTATTGAACACGTAAATATTCAGTTATTGGACAAGTGTCCAATTACTGGTTGTGGTATTTGAGTTTGAGGAAAAATCATTTTCTCCGAGTATGAATGCTACCTTCATCCGTTGTTTCTTCACATTTGAACCCGCGACCTCAATATTACTAGTCTCATGCACTACCAACTGGGCTTTCGAAGAAACAGGGTTCACATCTACATTTAACGATACCGTTTTCTCCCAGAATTTAATGTTAGTTGTTGCAGCATAGAAATGAAATATGAAATGTTAAATCTACGTGTGTTATCAATGGCCATCACGAACAGATTTTACCTATTGCCGACGACGCCGAATTTGTCGGCTTCAGTCGATGTTCGGGCGTTGGCGATAGGTAAAATCTGTTCTTGATGAACATTGATAACACACGTGGATTTTACATTTCATGTTTCACTTCCATGTTTCAACAACTAACCTTAACTACTGGGAAAAAAAAAACGGTATCGCGAAATGCAGATGTGAAGCCTGTGTCTTTGACAGCTCAGTTGGTAGAGCATGAGACTAGTAATATTGATGTCGCGGGTTCAAATCCTGCTCGAAGATTGTTTTTTTCTGGAATTAAAAAAAAATTCTGCAATGCCACAATTTCCTTCTCATTTCCGATATATATTCAAGGACATAAAAAAATTCATATATATCAGTGTGACATACTTAAGATGAAGACACCTCTGTATTTTAGTCATTTTTGAAAGCAGAAATTTGATTTTTGGTACATAGACCTTCATGGACCACACTCTTCGCAATACTCAGCCCAAGTGACAGCCTTAAACCCAGCCTATACTGCGATCCCGCTAAAAGAGCAAATTTTCGATATTTTGCTTCGCCTTGGAGATATCGAAAAAAGTTATTCGAAAAAGTTGCTTAGAAATTGATTTTGACCCTACATACCAAATTTCAATCTTGTTTTTTTTTTGTAATTTTTGTAGTTTTTGACCTACTTTATTTTACTCAATTTTCGGAATCGAAAAAATTCCGAAACCAATGAATTATCTGAAAACGATTTTTAAGTAATTTTCCGTTAATAAAATAAGAAATCTTCACTACCATAGCCCTGTTAAAAATCAATTTTAGTTTTCTTTTAAACAAATTTTTAACACTCCTATAAGCATAGCAGGAGAAGAGTATCTAAATGAAAATTTTAGAATCACTTCCCCTGGTATATACCATGCACTGCAGACAAGCTGGATGGGTACCCCCAATACCGAAGATATTGAAAAAATCAATAAACTACACATAATAATTTTAGTTGTATATATTAGGATAAGTGAATTGTATTTTAAAATTGACAAGAATTCTTTGAATTGAATTGAATTTTGAATTGGTTGTGGTTAAATAGCAGCAGAGCAATAAAACTCATACTCACTGAAACAGCGGAAAATACACTACCAGATCAATTGTGTATGAAAAAAAAATCATTGCCACCAGTTATTGGACGTCTTCCCTCCTTCACCCCCCACTGATAACTTTTGAACGCTTCGACATAGAATAGCGGGACTGAAACTATTTTGAATGATATCAATAAAATATAGAAGACATTGTGATTATTTGATAGATGGTGTGGGGGGACATATCAACTTGAAAATTTCAAATAGCATGGGGGGTCAGGTGGCACATCGTTGAAAATATAATTCAATTCTCTTTTCAGCCATCCTCTTTTTTGGAATTTCGTTCACACGTTTTTTCACAATATGCATTTGAAATTTTGTTATAAAATGCATATTGTGAAAAAACGTATTAACGAAATCGGAAAAAAACTAGATTGTTGAAAAGAGAATTGAGTTATCTTTTCAACGATGTGCCACTCGAGCCCCCATGCTTTTTTAATTTTTCAAGTTCATGTGCCCCCCTGCGCCATCTATCGGGCCCTTACAATGTCTTTCGAAAAGTAGTATTGGTAATTTCATTCAATACCTTTCTTTTCATTGTTCTACGTCGAACCTTTCAAAAGTTAACAGGAGGAGGACTATTAAAAGCCGCACTGTATAAACAGAATTAAATTATGAAAAATAATGGTGGTTTTTATGATATTTTACATGGTGCAGTTGTTTGAATTAACAAAAAAGACAGTTGTGTTTGCTCTAAGACTCTCGATGTACATAATGTTTGCTGGTTGTTTGACAATTGATTCAGATCAGTTTCGTTGGAAGTTAGGAACTTACTCCAGAATCGGGTTTGTTGTAAGTTGAGAACTCCAGAGCTCTGCGATGAGGTGGGGTCTATCTGACTTTGAAGTCCATTTTCCTTATCTTTGGAAATCAGACCCTTTCGTATTGTGGTCACGTGATGAAATACAAATATTTCATTGGGTGTTTTTCAATGCGATATGTAAATACCTTCCGTTCTCTGGTAAGACTGAAATCGTGGATAATTAATTTATATTGTTGTCATTTGCTCTGTTTTTTTTCTTTTATTAGAGAAAAGAAAAGGAAAAACCGCATCAGCCAATCAGCTATTAGCGGAAAACGTTCTCAAAACATAAGTGCATTCCATTATTATTGTATGAACATATTGCTGTATTTTGAACAGAATATTTGATTCTTTAAGAAATGCAATGACATTTTCAGTGTAACAGTTTTCGAAAATTTCACTCAAATCACTGGGGATATTGTTTCTTAGTCTTCCGGCTACGAAGCGCGGGCATTCCACTAGGATGTGTTCGGTGGTTAATGGCACTTCACACGCGAAACATTCCGGTTGGGGGTCCTTAGTGAATAAGTGTTCATATGTGAGGCGCGTGTGGCCTAGACGAAGTCGAGTGAGGATTACTTGGTGGAAGCGGTTTGGTGATGAGTCTGACCAAGGTTGAAATGCTCGAAGTTTTGATATTTTCAGTTGCCAGGTCCGGTTCCATGTATCAACACCCTTTGAATGGATAAAAGGTTTTAGATCTGTTACTATGGTTTTCAGATAAGTGATTGATCTTCAGCAGCTTCTTTCGCATATTTATCAGCCAGTTCATTTCCATTCATGCCGATGTGAAAAGGAACCCAAAGAAACTTCACTGACTTGTTTGTTAGTAATTTCAACCCCTCCTCAATCAATTTGGTCACTGGATGATGAGTATAGATCTTGATTATACTATGTAGAGAATTTATAGAGTCCGTTATGATCAAGATA
Organism: Gonioctena quinquepunctata; assembly: GCA_018342105.1. Classification (NCBI taxonomy): domain Eukaryota; kingdom Metazoa; phylum Arthropoda; class Insecta; order Coleoptera; family Chrysomelidae; genus Gonioctena; species Gonioctena quinquepunctata. Next base: position 517,875 of record JAFIRS010000837.1, read on the forward strand.
TTTTGTGCATGTATCGTTCTTGTGTAACAAAGAGCCTTATGAATTGCAAGAAGTTCTCCAGTTAGAATGGTTGCTGTTTCAGGTAGTTTGAATATTCGAAAAACATTTCCTGTGGTGAAAGCGCAAGCCACATCATTTTTTGTCTTTGATGCGTCAGTGAAGATTCGAAGATAAAATGGATATTGGGATATTATGGTTTGATAGTTGACCTGGATAAGGTGATGGTTTGTATCATTTTTGTTTGAAGAAAGTAGTTGTGTGTTTATATGGGGTAAGGGTATGAGCCATGGTGGGGTTATATGAATGGGAGCGGGTTGTGTTGGAGGGATTTGTTGAAGTTGAATGAGGGTGAGAGAGCATTTGATTCTTCCGGGAAATGGAAGTCGTGTCTTCGCATGTTGACTGATTGAAGGGTTTCTGGTTTGGTAAGTGTTCTGAGCTTGACGTTTTGCAGCATATGAAAGACTCAACTCTTGTATTCTCAATTCCAAAGTTAACTCGCCAATTGATATTCTGAGCAGAAACACCAACATTATCATTTTAAATCCTAATACGTAGTATTAATAAACATCATTTTCTTTTTCTTGTTGATGGTAAAACCAAATATTTCTGTCTAGCCTATACTAGTTACTACAAAATCCTCTAATAAGTGTTTATTCTAAAATTGAAGTGTTTATTCTGAAATTGGAATGTTCATTCTGAAATTGAACATAAAACATCAGTGATGTTGAAAATACTACGCGATAAATGTATTCAGTGCACATTTTGCCATAATGATATAAATGATAATGTTATCACGGGGTAAGGTGGAAATTTCTATCCGAAGAGAAAGAGCCAATCATAACATTTTTAATATTAGAGGGTGTGTAGTGATTGGCTCAAAAATTGTAGTTTGAAATTTCCGCGTTCCGCGTCTGAAAGCAATCTTAGAATAACAACTTTGCAGAATGCCGTGCCCGGAAATATTCAATTCAATTTGTTTGCTTGTAGTGACTTCCTCTCAGAAAATCCAGATATTATGAATTGCTTAAAAACTCCCATTCGACGTTTCCGGACGCCGCAATGATTAGTATTGAAATTTTCGAAGTCATCATTTCAACACATCAATCTTTCAGTTTTTTGCTTTCGTTTTCTAGCACTTTATACAATACAATTTTTTTTACTCATTTGCTTCAGCTGGACCATCTTCATTGAATTTAATTTTTTTCGCATCATTGAAAATCTCATGACAGTAGTTTACCACTGGCGACAGTTTGCTGAACGCAGCTTATCTATGCATTCAGTCTGTACATTCTGTCAATTTTCATTCATAATAGTGGATAATGAGTGTTTCAGCATAGTTGACGTCATTAAAAGACGTGGAGCCCATAGTAGAATATTCCTATGTCATAAGTGGGAACATGATGGCTCTGATCTTTGGACTTTGGGAAGTTGCTTTAGGATTATTTTCTCATTCTGGCAGCTAAACAATAGTACTCAGTGGTATACATGTATGATTTATTGATTCTATTCAAATTTCTACTTGTCATTTTTAGATTTCTAAAATTCAGCTCCACAATGAATTATTTGAAGAGATTAAATTTTGTCATATTATCCTCATCCGAATCGACTCGGACTTCAATATCTGATTATAGACCAAGTTACTTTGAGTATTGAATTTTTGGTAACTTCGACCGTTGTAGATATTGAGTCTAATTGGACAAATATTGTAGAAATATCGCCCTTATTGTGGAACAGTAGGAATACTAGTCCCAAAAATGCCCAGGCAACTCAATTGGTGCCAAAATAGATGATGTAGAGTGTATAGTAGACCTGTTTACCAACTTGTTTATTCCCTGACTATATGAACATACATTAGGTAATAATTGGGAAAATATTTACCAGAAAGTTTTTCCTGAGCGTTCAAGAATTCTGAACAGATTTTGCTGGTTACCTTTAGGCAGAATTTAACTTAATAAATAACTCTAGTGACTCATGAGCCTGTGAAGGTATATTTGAGGTACATAACAAGTAATTCCATACCATGCACAACGTCTATTAACTTTATGGATTCTGAAGGAGATTCGGTTTTTATAACTTTGGTGTGAGTTAGTAGTTGAAAGTAGAATATTTGGCCAGAAATAGGTGAATTCGGACTTTTTGAAGCTAGTTCACCCCTCTGCTTGGTATATTTTTTCTGATGAATGATTCATCGTCCCAAGAATTGAATATAGTTGGATTCAACGGGAATTAGGACCAGGGAGTAAAACTTATTTTTATCGCTGACGTTTCGGAATTAATTTATTCCTATTTCAAAGCTGAAATGACAATATTCACGTATAGATTGAAACAAAGAACATATGACCCACCTTCAAAACTAAGTTTTTCCCGCTCATGGATTCAACTAAAAAACTGTTGAGTAGTCGATACAAACTCTGGTCGAAAAAAACACATTGACACAAATTAGACATTAAAATCTTTGAAATTGTATATAAACAAATACAGACACGTTGAAATGAAACAACACACAACCGTGTATGGTAGATATGCAACTGACCATCCCACCTGGAATATTCCAGCGCTACATAGATAAAGAAACGAAAAAAACAAAACAAATCTTTTGTGTATCATCATTCAGAAATCTGTTTTCCTTTCGAAACTTTTTTGAATATGGGTGTTTATTTCTGTCAGGTTTTGTGTATCACTTTTTTAGTTCACGCAATTATCATGGATATTGATTTGAATCATTTCTCCCAACAATCTCTTTGAATAAGTCATCTCTTTTTCCAAAATTTCTACTGAATCGAAATCAAAATTGCAGGACGATTCAAAATGATGTGCAGCAAGTGCTGTTTTTTCTTTTTTATTTCTAGGCTCTTCATAGCAGTCATATTTGTGTTGATATATTCTGGTTTTTAGGTATTGCCAAGTTTGCCCTATATAACATTTACCACATTCACAGGGAATACTATATATTACACATGAATCTGATTTAGCTGGTATCTAATATTTCAACTGCGTGAATAATTTTCCTGTTTGCTTTTTACAATTTGAAAACTACAGGGAAATTTTTCATACCGTTAAAATATGAGGTACCGGCTAAATCAAATTCCTGTGTAATATATATCATTCCCTGTGAATGTGGGAATTTCTATATAGGGCAAACTGAACAAAACCTAAAAATCAGAATATATCAACACAAATATGAATGCTATGGAAAGAATAGGAATAAAAAAAAAGAGAGCACTTGCTGCACATCATTTTGAATCGTCGTTCAATTTTGATTACGATTCAGTAAAAATTTTGGGAAAAGAGATGACTTATTCGAAGAGATTGTTGGGAGAAATGATTCAAATCAATCTCCATGATAATTGCGTGAACCAAAAAAGTGATACACAAAACCTGACAAAAATATGCACCCATATTCTAGGAAGGATCAAAATAAAAACAGATTTCTGAATAATGATATACAAAAGATTTGTTTTGTTTTGTTTTTTTCGTTTCTTTATCTATGTAGCGCGGAAATATTTCAGGTAGGATGATCGGTTGCATATTGACCATAGACGGTTGTGTGTTGTGTCATTTTAATGTGTTTGTATTTGTTTATATACAATTTTAGTTTTTAATGGGTAATTTGTGCCGATGTGTTTTAATCGACCAGAGTTTGTATCGACTACTCAACAGTAGTCCATGAGCAGGAAAAACTTACCTTTGAAGGTGGATCACAGATATGTTCTTTGTTTCAATCTATATGTGAATATTGTCATTTCAGCTTTGGAAAAGGAATAAATTAATTCCGAAACGTCAGCGATACACAATTAGTTTTACACCCTGGTCCTAGTTCCCGTTTAATCCAATTATATTTATAATTTTCCTATAATGTTAGTTGGATGCAGTCAACCAACACTCCAAATAATCTCCATACCATCAGTTGGCGTAACAAGACCGTCGACTTGAAACTGACTGAAAATTATTCCATCTCACTTGCACTCAGGATGGTCAAATATCTCATCCTATGAGCTTCTGTACTAGTCAAGCTATTGCTTGGGTTATTTTTACAATAAAATTTTGCTCAATAATGTTGATCCCATTGATTGATGCAGAAGATATAACGGAGAGTTTAACTATGACTTTCTAATTTTCTTCAGAAAAGTAATGAATTCCGATGATATAGTTTTTTGACAAATATCAGTCGATCCAATGATATTCGCACAATGAGATTCTTGGAGTTATAAAACCAAACGGATAAACACAAACATAACCAGGAATGGTGAGAATTTGGAACCGACTTCTTTGATTCCTCAAATGAGGAAAGTCATAGTAATTTGTAGCCCGAAACACATTTTTTATAAACAATAACTATGTTCCCGAGAATAACCACCATTCAAATTTGTTCACTTATCATTCCTCAAGGGAGAGTAGCTGTATCTATTTACTAGTAAATCAATTATTTCCACTTGTATCCAAACATCTCAACTATGATTTGAAGTGATTTGATGTTGAAGAGTGCGTTCTTGAATTTTAATTTTGATCGAGTCTTCGAACATTCGAGTTCATTCCATGATTATTATTCCTTATTCTATCAATACTACCAGCATTTGGATACGACTTCATGAGAAACCTGTATATGTGTAGTCCATTACAGGAATAATTGAAATTCACTCCAATTGGGTTCAATATATTCAACAAACATGGACATTATCCTGGTGTAAGTCAAATATTTACGAATTTGCACACTGGCATATACACGTTCTAGTTCTGTTGGTATTGTTCCTCATTCGTGATTGAAACTGATTAAATATTCATATATCCCTGATGCAATTCAATCTGCTAGACTGTAGAAAATAGGTATTTTCTAAAAGTTTTTGGATTGTGGATAATATATATATATATATATATATATATATATTTTTGACAAAGACTCAAATGAACGCATTATTCCACAGGAGGAAAGGAGGCTTTTCAACAATTTTTGTAGGAAAATCCTCATATCAATAAGTGAAAATTATAGGAGAATGAGGACATATTCAAAGGCAACTCTTCTGAACTATCTTTGATTTGATTGAACCGATTTCTTTCTTAATTGAATGTTTTATTTCTAGTGTTTTATGAGTGGGTAAAATATTTGGGTTGCATGCGTAGGGCAAAAAGATAGTTGCACTGTGATTCATTCTCCGTTCTCCGTGGCTGGCTGGATTATATATAACCTTCTGTTAGTCGCATGTATCTATCAGATATTTGAAGCAATTATATTTATCGTCCCTCCCTAGTTCAGGCGCCGACAACTTCCACCATTCAGTACCTTCCTTGCTCAGATGATTCAGTTGAACAGTGCACTCATCGAGTTTGTACAGAGAAGTTCTTTTGAAATATTGATGTATTGTATCTCATAGTTATAGTTCATCCAATATCAATTGCAGAAGCTGTTTCTATAGGGAGCAAATAAAAACTCACTTCGCTAACACGAGCGTATATGCGAAGAAACGGAACTAAAAATAATCTGTACTGCTTGTATACAGTCTCCGTCGACACAAAGAGCCCGCTGGTCCACGTGGACTTGAGTGACAGTTGTCTGTTCTACAACCGATTCGTCTGGGCCAATAAAGTCGGACATCAATGCTTGGAGGTGTGTCTATACGATGGGAGGTCCTAAATCACGCGTTAGATTTGTGTTTTAATAGCTCTGAAAGATGAAAAACCAGTAGGGTATGTGGTCTTGGTGTGTGCCGATCGAAATACGTTTTAGGATATAATAATAACCTACATCAAACAAAGAAAGAAATTATTTTTCTTTCTTAATGTATTTGTATAAATAAAAGCTTGTATTTTTTTTTTCATTTTTCATTATTTATGAAGTATTTTTAAAATCTTAAAATATCTGAATAAAATTAGTTATCTCCGCCACTGCTGTTCACAGGATTTCGCCGCAAGACTTTTTTATGCTTCTGCAATTGATATTGGGAAAACTATACACGCGACTCTTGCGGCAAGTTTTATGAATGTATTTTTTTGTGTTTTCACTAGTTTTGAGGGTTAATTGAACAGTTGGTAATTAGGTATGTGAAATTACGCTGTTCGAATGCATTGGCTTGTATTATGGATTGTTTTCACAGCCTCCTATATTTTATAACGAGTAGGTTGATACTAGTTTGAAATCATTTCAATTGATGTGCCAGTATTGAATATAAATAAATAATGAAACCTCGAAATTATTCGAAAGATATGTGAACTTGCTTTGAAACCTTATTTGGAACGATGTGATAGTAAAAGGAAAACTGTTTAAATTGCATAAGTGAATCATTGAACAAAGTGGTAGAAGTTTTGAGTAATTAAAATTTATTTCTCGTTCACTTATTGTTGATCAGTTGATGATTTATCCTATCAAAACAGTTTTTTGAATGGTCAAATAATTATTGATTTAATTTTTTTTTAATTGATCACTTTATGCTCGAAATATTGTACACTTTATGAAAATAAACACTGATTTTAAATTCAATTCAGATCCGTACCAATCGTCTCTGTATGGCATTGTTCAATACACTGTTGGATTCAGGATGAAAAATTATTTCGAATGGTGTCATAAAATATCCAGGTCCGTATTTATAAAAAAAATTACTTGAGGGTCGTCCGGAGAATATGAAACGTTGGATGCAAAATCTGAAAATGTTATATCAAAGAGAATTTGCTATCGAATGAAAAATATACAGAATATTTTTTTGGTAGTTCTGAAAATAAATGAAGCCGAACCAAAAAACCGAAATGATCGAATTTACTTTTTTCGTCATATCTCCAAAACCGGCCCTGCTATTCTCAAATTGTTTCCACTGCTAGTTGATGCTTCCAGATACGCAACTTTTCCTTCATTCAACCGACCTTATAACTAGTATGGTTTGGAAGTTACCAATACAATCCCATTAAAAAAGTAGATGAAACAATATTATAATCACAATATATGATGAAATCAACATACGATGGTAGTACGTATCGAATAAACCCAAATGAAATATGCACCATTCGCAATCGAAATGAGCTTCAACCCCTGGAACATATCCTCTTTAGCTGTCCAATCCTTCCCATCATCCTGTATGCATCTGCCGCATGGGGTCAATGCGCAGAAATATACAGGACCAAGATCCAGTGATTCTTGAAAGTGAGCCTAAGAATGGCAGTGAACGCTCCCAGATACGTCCCGAATAGATTCATCTACAGGGACCTAGATGTCAATCCAAACTTCATAGACGACCATCTACGGAATCACGCCAACGCAACGTTCCAGAAGACGGACACTCACAGGAACCCGGTGCCAGAATCTACGCAAACCTAAACCTGGACGATCCCAGGCTCAGAGGAAGGAACAAGTACACGCGACCAGTCCACTACCGAGAGTAGCCGGTGCGTCAGGAGTAACCAAAACTCAAAACAAAACACGTATCCACACTCCCAAAAACATCACACCTTACACTTACGCTCCCGTCAGGTACATCACCACCATGCACACACAGCACAAGTCAGGAAAAAACACAAAAATCACGATAACAAGGGGTTTAAAGTACCCAAAGGCTGACTTCATACCACAGGAGGTACGATTTCAATCTTGCAAACTGCCAGTTTGCGAGTTGAGGACCGTTCCAAGGAGGAGCGGGGGAGGAAGGCAAGTGGAAAGTAAATTTCGTTCACACATAATGTGAAGGGGATTCACTATCCATGGGCACTCAACCTTCAGGAGTGCATGGTGTGTGTGCTGTCCAATATATTCTTCCATGAAATCTCTAAATATCAACGTTCTTTCAAGTAACAACAATTTCGTCAGTTATTCCGACAATATTGCCGCTACTGAAGCTAAAAAACTATCCTCACATATGTGGAATGTAATTGAACTCCGTCCATTTGTTCTCAAGGAATGAAATGTTCCGTGTATGTCAAATTTATATCCTTATGTAATCAGGTATTGCTGTTTCCCTTTCTTTTTTTTTTTTCTTTTCTTTTTGTGGCGTATCTCACTGAGGAGTGACTAGTTTGCTCCTTCGTCTATGGGCTATTTGATATGTATTCATCAGAAGCAATAACAAATATTGACTTGAATTGAAAAATATTATAATCGCTATATGGGTTTTCCAGCGTTTGAAATCAAGACCGACAGAAGCTCGCTAATCAACACTGAAAATATTGGGATGGATACCTAAGCTGTACATAAAACGCACATGAATATCTAATGCTGTTGACACTGGAGAAAATCATCGCTGAAGCGCTAGAGGGAACCATAAACTCTGTATTTCTCACGTTGGATTCATCTTCTGCATAATTCCACAATGAAATCAGATTTATGGCAGATGGAAAAAAAAGAGTTTGCATACGGAGCATGGCATGGTATAATCGTTCAATACATTCACGAACTGGAATGATATTAATGAGAATTTGAATGCAAATTGTTCCACGATGCTACAGTATATGCAAATGTCCGCTCCACAAACGTAGCTTGAGGTGAAACTGAGGCATCTTTGGTTTCAATTACGAGTTTGGGACTAACTTCGTCGGAGAATAGTTCAGGAGTTTTGAACGATGATTTATGATAATGCTGTTTTTATGATGAGCGATTATATGTAGAAGTCCAGATGATGTTCACATTGACTCCTCAACGAAAACAAAATAAGATGATTATGTTGGGTCAATCAGTTGTTTCAGTCATCCCGAATAACGAGTACGTAGGATATTTTCTTGTGTGGGTGGATACGCTGTCAACTGCCTTTGGCCGAGATAGCTTTCACTGATCCAACCAAAGTTGGATCCATTGAGAAATATGGAATGGGAAAAGAATACAAATAGTTCATCGACAACTTCTAGGAAAAAATTATTTTTGTGCCACTATAAATTTTTTTGACATTTTTGCATCTCTATTGATGCGTAAGCGTTTTCCTCTCTTCCGTGAAAAAAAGGCTTTTCTTTACTGCGAAAAAAGTAAATTTTACTGGAAAAATTATTCATATAAAAAAACATAAAACATAATTTTTTTAAGAATTTATTTTCAACAAAGTTAGTTGATTGTCAATTATTTATTATTAAACAATTTTATTCTTTAGCATAATAATTGATGGTGAAGTTTAAACATTTACTACAAATTTAAATTCACCTTGCTGCTGCTCAGAAACGCTAGATATTCCACAATTTCATCAGATATTTGAATTTGTCTGGAAGCAGATGGACAATTATTTGTTATTCAAACTATCCTTAATACAGTGCGGTCCATAGGTTTGGAATGAATTCATTTCAGCGTTATTATGTATTTGTTTAAAAAAACCTACAACAGGTCGATTTCTATCATTATTTTGACAATTTACAGTATGAAAATATTACCGCTGGCACGCCCTCTGTATAATGAGCACCTTCTCAAAAATTGTAAATGAGAAAGGCACCTTGTGGCACCTTGTTCGAAAATAATTTTCATTTTCTGTATTGTTCTGCAAAATAAGGTTTTCCAAATTTGGTGCAATCATAACTGAGAAAATTCATTTTGAAAATTTTAAAGTTTGATACTTTACGTAGAAGGAAGGAAATAATGTCACATAATGTTTAGGAAGTATTTTTCAATTTATTTCACAATTAAATTGGATGTTCAAAATGACCACCATTCACTTGTTGACAATAAGCAAGTCGATCTTGGAATCCTCGTACAACATTTTGTAGGACCTCAGGGGTTACGTTGTTTATTTCTAACTTTTAAACCTGAAATATTTTCTGGTCTATTGAAATGTACTTTTGATTTCAAATAACTTCATAGGAAGTGATCGAGGGGAGTCAAATCGGGAGATCTAGGTGGCCAACAATACGTTTGTAACAGTTCCGTCTTGTTGGTACCAAATTGATCTATCTATTGCATTTGGATGATTGACATCAGGAAAAAGTATTTTTAATGTAGGCTGTAGAAAGTTCATAAAGAAATCTAGATAAACCTCACCATTAACTGTGCCATCAACAAAATAAGGGCCAATAATTTTGTTGTTAATAATTCAGCCCAAACGTTCACTTTTTTGGAATATTGTGTGTGAGCTTCACACATCCAATGAGAATTTTCTCCTCGAATATCTACAGTTTTGTCTATTAACCGTTCCATTCAAATGAAAACTTTTAAACAAAAATCAAATCGACGAAAAAAGAAAATGAAGATCAAGAAATAACCCTTCTCAGTCTTAATAACAAAGCTCCTAAACTAATGTGAGTAACTAATTTTGATTCGGCGCCAAACAAACTAGCAATTGAATCAGGTAAAGCGTAAAATGATGGCAGCGGGATGAGCGGTGGCGTTTTGATAATTTTCTTTAAGAAATTCAATAATTTTCGTTGATTATTTGATTGGCGCCGACTCAAAATTAGTTACTTACATTTGTTTAGGAGCTTAGTTATTGAGAATAAAGAGGGTTATTTTTTTGCTTTTCAGTTTCTTTTTTCGTCGGTTTAATTTTTTGTTGAAAAGGTTTAATTTCTTAATTTTCTGTGGCAAAAATCCACTGATTACTACCTACCTAATTAACAATCAAGGTATCCATTATGTTGTAGTGTTATCGGAACGAGATATGTGCGTCAAGTTTGAAGAGAATCAGTTCACCCAATAAAAATTAATCTTCCCCTATTTTTCTAACCTTAAGGGTGGATTATCCTCCTTCACATCCAAATTTGACCAACTTCGACGTATAGTCTATACAATAAAAAAAAATCTGAATCGGATAATCCAATACAAAGTTATGCCTGATGGAATCGGTTAACAGGCTGAAATTCAGAGGGTAAATGATCAATAACCTCCATTTTGCTACCCTTAGAGGTAGAATTTGTTTTCAAATTCATATGGAACCAACTTTGAAGTACACCCTTTCCAATAAAATCGAAATCGAACAACTCTGTGAAAAGTTATAGTAGGAGATTTAAGCCGGTTCTGGCTCTCCCCCCACCACTATGACGTCACGTGTGACCTTGAATGGTTGCAGGTGTGCAATGTGTGTGTGTTTGACCTTGAGATTTGACTTTGAGATTTGTCATTGAGTTTTGACATGGGGTTTTCGTCGACTTTGAGATTCGACTTGACCTTGAATATGACCTTGAGATTCATAACATTAAGTTTTGACTTTGAGATTTGACCTTGAGTTTTGATGTTGGGATTGTTTCGGCAACCTTAAGATTTGATCTCGATGTTTGTTTGACCTTGACTAAAGTTGTGGTGTAGGCATACATATTCTGTGTAGTCATGACCTTCATGAATCCTTGTACTCTCCAAGCGAGGAGGGCGTTTGTCCTGTGAGAGAGCTAAGAGTGAACTGCGAGTATTGATGAGTGCGTTGAATATCAAGAGAATCTCCTCAAAATCCATACAGATTGCGCATCGCATCGGACTTGTTGTATGGTGGGGGTATTTCACTGAAATATTCCAGGAGAAGAGTATTTCGAATCAGTGTCTCCTCCAGTGAGCTTTGAAAAAAGTGGTGAAATGTATTCGTGTGATTTGGTAGAGCTTTCACCCGTAGTGATAATCTTCGTCGACATCAACGGGAAACTTGCCAGGGAGGTCCTTCAGTGAAACGAGTTAAATTGAACAATGGCGATGACTCACCACCTGCACCACTCTATACATGTAATTGTTGTAATGCGACATTTCCATATTGTCAAGTCAACTCCTACAATAGAACACTCGCACACAGGACGAATTCATGTGTTCACTTGGGAGGTGGTGTACACCTCATTAAAAATGCATTCAAGTGTCGCATTTCCAGCTACAGAGTATCTAGTGAGAATATGTATACAGAGTATGCACCTTTTTTCAACGATATCAAGCATAAAGTACTCGAGCTATTGGAAAAACATCAAACTACACAACTCCATCAAGGTCAACATGGAAGTGTTTGGAAGTTATGTCATTCAAACACAGGAATTGACAGATATAAAATCATTCAATTCTCCCAACCGTATAGCAGATCGATCAACTGATTTGAATGGATTATTTGATGCGTTTCGTGACATTATAATTGCCCAAAGTACGGAGTTTGAGGAGCGTGATTCAGGTTTGTAGTTATAATTGTTGCAAATGATGAAAGGTTTAATGAAAGTAATTTTTCAGGATGGAGTTGGAAAAATTATGT